>VZZY01007347.1:298961-325229 GCA_013400335.1 Eurystomus gularis | reverse complement strand
GAAGGGGAGCCGGGCGGGCCGCCGCTGTGCGGGTTCAGCATCGCCGAGGATGAGGAGCTGGAGCTGGGCCCCGCCGAGCTGCTGCAGCGCGACGTGGTGCTCTCCGAGCTGCGCGGCTGCCGGGTGCGGCTTCGCGGCAACGCCAACACGCTGCGGGTGCGGGACTGCACCGGCTGCACCGTGCTCTGCGGGCCCGTTTCCACCTCCGTGCTGGTGGACGGCTGCAGCGATTGCCTCCTGGTGCTGGCCTGCCAGCAGCTCCGCACCCATCGCACCTGCGACAGCCGTTTCTACGTGCAGGTGACCAGCCGAGCCGTTATCGAGAACTGCACGAAGGTCTCCTTCGCCCCCTACGCCTGGAGCTACCCAGGCATCGAGAGAGATTTTGAGTCTTCTGGGCTAGACAGGAATAAAAACAACTGGAACCTGGTGGATGACTTTGACTGGCTGGCGACTGACAAGCCTTCGCCCAACTGGAGCCTGATCCCCGAGCAGGAAAGAATCAGTTACTGTGACTGACGGCAAGAGGCAGCTCGGTGCTGAGTGAGAAATCCTGGTGTAGACGCATTGGTTCATAAACTGTGGGACTTCATCCCTGATATGCCATTAAATGATTCCGTTCGGTATCTAAATTGTGAATTACAATGTATGTTAATTGAATAATACCAGTCAAATACAGTTTACTGTTCTTACAGGCATTGCTGCTATAATCTTTATGTATCACAGTGGATTTTGCCAACTGCTGTACCTCGTTGCCAAGTTCTTTTCTCATTAAGGTGGGGCAAGGGGCACCAATACACAAAGAAAAGTGAGCCCCTGTTAGAGCTGTTGTGCTGCTTTCATTCACCCAGGCAGAATTTGAGTTAGCTGCAAATAGTACAAGCCGTACTGGAACGATCAGATACATTTTTCATATTTTTGTGGTTCTCAAATTGCAGACAACAGTACACTGTCTTACGGGGTGTACAGGAGAGGACTTTTGTGATGTAATGGGGACAAAAGGTTAATTTAAAGGAGTTTGTAACTGAACAGTCTACTAGGCTGAGATGAATCTTGGGCTATGATACAGTTATGAGCCAGGTTCTGTTGATGTGGGTGAAATCTCTAAGTTGTCTTTGTTTAGGCTTTTATTTCAAGTGAGAAGTCTAAAGGAAAAAAGTCCTCAAACACAGTTCTCTCCTAACATATTAATGGTGGTTTGAAATTACCAAAACCTCTAGAGGCTATGGAAATACTAAACCTTCACCATCTGAAAGTACTGTGTGAAAGGATGCTCCCTCTGTAAAACCAATTTTAGCCTCAGATGGATAAATTAAGTGCATTGGGTGTACTTCTAGGGGCATACAGTAAGTGCAGATTGGCGTTACAGAAGCTGGATAAACTACTTTCCTGCAGCCTGAAACTTCAGGGGAGAGGTGTCCAGGTATGTCCTAGTTGTTTCCTCTGTCTACCAGACAACAGGCTTTGAGGTGCTGTGATCTTAATTGACAGCACACCTCTACTGTGTAGGTGCAGTGTTGGCAGACGGAGTCAATAAAATGGGAAGACGAGGTGCTATATTCCAGTTCCAAACTTGCATGTGATCTTGCATAAAATGCACAGTAACTTAAGGTCCAGTTCTTCACTCCTGTTAAATAAAAATACTTTTTAAAAAGTAGCAACATTATGGAATGTTTTAACAGTGCCGTGTTAGTGATGAAGTGACCACTATCCATACAGAAAGCGTACATGGTAGTTCTCGGTTTCCAGAACCACTCCTGGTGACATTTAAGGAATCATCATCCTGCCTATCGACTTAAGAGTTGTATTTTAAAACTGCAAAATATTTATGCTGCCCTCTAAATATTTATTTATATAAATATGTGCCTCTAACAGAAAATGACTACTAGCTGAACCATCAAAAATTGCTATGAGAAGTACTTGAAACTTCACTGGAGTACTTGACTGGTTTTGAGCGGATAAATGTTTTGCCTAAGTTATTTTCAGCATAGTTAATTTAAATGGGGAGGAAAAAGGGGGAATTTTTATATATTTTTTACAAATTTCAGGTTTGTTCTGTTAATGTATACTTTTTGACTGAATTGGATTTTGCATTTCAAATATATTTGTTTATTTCAGTTGTCCCTTTACTAATGGTTCTTTGCCTTGACAACATCAGAAAATTATTTAAAGAGAACACCCTTAGTCTTGCTTTAATGTACGCAGGTTAACATCTGTCGTCAAAGGGATGTGATCAGATGAGGCTCTCTAGTGTCTTAGTTCTAACACACCCATCTCAGTACAGAACCTGGTTTGGTAGTTAATCTTTCTCCCCACTTGTCACTTGGTGGTGACAAATCAATCCCCTTAGCATCCTCTAGTCCTGGGACTGCAAGTTGTTCAGCCTGTAAGAATTACAGAAGTGCCTTTGTTCTGCCAGCCAAAAGCTGTAGACATTTATGTTTACTTACCGTGTTGATTGATGCTGGCAAATCTAGAAGCAGACTACTGCTAGGCTGTAGTGGGTATCGGAGATGCGCACTCATTGATACACTTCAGACTGGCACATACGTGCATTCCTGCATTAGCGGTTGGTCCATAGCCTGCAGTATTGCCTGAATAAACAGGGCATAACTCAGAACAAGGACACTTGGACTTCCATTTCAGTCTGAAAATGCTTCCTTGGTGACGTTTTTCAGAGGTCAGTTATTGACATCCCAGTTCCTAATGTTTTCTTCCCTTTGAGCACTTCTGTCAAACCAAAATTATTAGGCGATACTCTTCAGGAACATGGCTTCAGGAGGCTGCTAGAGATGTTCCAGACAATTACTTTCCCTTAAAGACTCACTACCTTTGTAAGACATAACAGGTAATTGAATCTTGGTCTCAAGCATAACATGAAACAAGAAAATTCAATTTAAGAACAGCAAGTCTGAAAAAGTCTGGTCAGGCAAATACGTGTGATTTATAGTTCTAAATATGTACCTCCATATATATATACGCAGCAGAGTTGCACATGTTTCCATGCACCTTTTTAAACTTTAATTCCTAATGTAGAATCCTACTAGGAGAAACCCAAAACTATTTTGTAACGGAACTATGTTATGTTAATAGTAACATCGTGTGTGAACCTAGAGAAGGTTTGGTAGCATATTCCTAGACTCGATCAATATAGAAATTGCAACTGTTTCAGGTCTGGAAGAGAGAGAAACACCTAAGCACTTCTAATTAGTTATTTTAACAATACTTTTTTTATATTGAAAATATATATGGAGAAGGAAGTCACAATTACTGTAAGCACTAGCAGGCTGTCATCTGTGTCCCCCAGAACGCTTCCTCCTCAAAGCATTGGTGCAGACAGCTCATGTGTTACTCTCCTGTGCTACAACTCCAGCATTCTGCAAGCCCTTGTAGGTAGGAAAAAAGCAAAATGCTCTGCGAGTGAGAGAATATTAGCTGATATCCCAAAAGCAGACTTACTCATTTGAGAATCTATTTTCCAGTCAAATCTAATGGAAATTGAGAACTCAGATGCATTGAGAATTATATATGCATTAAAAGTTTACAAAAGTATTTGAAAGCACGTCAAGAGTAAGTGTATGTATACAAAAAATATTTTACAGCATAGTTAGATGTGTATAATCTGTGTTTAAAATTTCTCAGCCATTTCTTAGACTAATTTCTTAGCACCTATTTTCTTAGATGGAAAAAAATGGTTTTATGTCGACACAAACTAGTGTTTTGGAAATAAGGTGCTGGTGATACTTTGCCAGGTCTAGAGTTGTCTGGATTAAGTCATTGGAACTACTTACAGAGTAAATGCTAAAAACAGGAAGACTAAAACTTTAATTCACTTCATCCTATTTCTTTACCTTCTGCCTCAACTGATAAGGCATCAGAAAAACTGCTTCCTGTCTGCAGGTGAGCCTTAAGCTGTTTGTTCAAGAGGTCAAAAACATAACTATGAAAGCAATGAAATAGTTTTATCCAGAGTGTCTGGCTTAAACAAGTGAGGAACTTTGTGCTATTTTGTCTCTAGATGACTTGATAATTGAGCATCTCATACACCACACCATGACAAGGCTCCTGAGTCCCCCTTCTGAAGCACGCAACTTAGAAATACTCAGAGGGAAGGTTGGGCAGAGTTTATGCGGCAGCTGGTTTGAGATGTGCCAGGCTGTCTCCGTTCTACAGGGTCAAGGACACTTGCCATGCCAGCCTGGTCTGAGCCACTTTGTCTCTGCTAATCACAGCTTGGAGAATCACAGAATGGTTTGGGTTGGAAGGGACCTCAAAGATCATCTAGTTCCAACCCCCCTGCCATAGGCAGGGACACTTCCCACTAGACCAAGTTGCTCAAAGTCCCATGCAACCTGGCCTTGAACACATCCAGTGATGGAGCATCCACAACTTCCCTGGGATACCTGTTCCAGTGTCTCGCCACCCTCATAGTGAAAAACTTCTTCCTAATTTCTAATCTGAATCTTGTAGTGATATCTTGTAGTGATAGGATGAGGGGTAATGGGTTCAAACTGGAAGAGGGTATTCCAGTTTGAATCCATTACCCCTCATCCTATCACTACAAGCCCTTGTAAAAAGTTCCTCCTCAGCTTTCTTGCAGGCCCCCTTCAGATACTGGAAGGCCACCAGAAGGTCTCTGTGGAGCCTTCACTTCTCCAGGCTGAACAACCCCAACTGTCTGAGCCTGACTTCATAGAAGAGGTGTTCCAGCCCACTGATTATCTTCATGGCCCTCCTCTGGACCCACTCCAACAGGTCCACGTCCTTCTTGTGTTGGGGGCTCCAGAGGTGGATGCAGTACACCAGGTGGGGTCTCATGAGAGCAGAGTAGAGGGAAAGAATCACCTCCCTCAACCTGCTGGCCATGCTTCTTTTGGTGCAGCCCAGGATACGGTTAGCTTTCTGGGCTGCACTTGCACATTGCTGGCTAATGTTGATCTTTTTGTCAACCAGCAGCCCCAGGTCTTGCTCCTTAGGACTGCTCTCAATCCATACTCCATCCATCTTATATTTGTGCTTGGGATTGACCCAGCCCAAGTGCAGGACCTTGCACTTGGCCTTGTTGAACTTCATGAGGCTGGCATGGGTGCACCTCTCAAGTCTGCTCAGGTTCCTCTCTCAGAGCAATAAGCAATGCTGACATGAAGAAAATGCCTGGCAGCCTCTTCTAGGCCAGGAGCCAGGATTGCTTTGTGTCGAACCTGCTAGGGAGAGCTTGCAAAAATCCCATTCCCCAGAGACCCACAAGGGAGGAGGTACTTGGTTCTCGAGGCTTTGTACAAGCCTTTGAGCTGCTGAGCAGGTTTCATGGCTGAGCAGGCAGCAGGTAACATCAAACTCACAGTCATGCTACAGGGAGGGCAGAAGCAGTCAGAACTGCTGTGAAAACAGACTGCTTTCAAGCTACCTTGCCTAGCAGCAAGTTGGAGGACTGAAAACATAATGCAAGGGAGAAAACTACTTGAAGGAGCTCATTGAGTGAGCATGTTCAGAGACAACAAGTCCCCAACTTAAGAGCGCCATCAGTGCCACTTTGCCTCTGCCTGCAACAGTTTGTTGATGTGACCCGCATGGTGGCTAGATTCACGTAACTAGTGCAATGCAAGACTGAAGCAAACAAGCCTCCTCAAGAACTCTAGCTGTTGTTTGCATCCATTACCATGAGGATAACCAAGGAACTTCTTTAAAGAACACATGCAAGGGGGTTGGAACTAGATGGTCTTTAAGGTCCTTTCCAACCCAAACCATTCTATGACTCTATACCCTGAAAAAATTAATTATGCTAGGCATCAGAAGGGGCTGAAAAACAAGTGCCTTCAAGGTTGTGAAGACATTATGAGGATAACTGAAATACCAACACCAAAACTAGGTGCTAATTGTCTCTGAATAGAGACCTAACTGACAGTTTATAAGAACAGTGCAGGGTGTTGAGGTGTAGAACCATTTTCCACAGGGTGTCAGAAGAGCAAGCTCTTGGTTTAAACATGTTTGAAAGAGAGCCTGACTGGACAGCACTCCTCCAGCTGACAGCCTCACCAAAATCTTTAAAGCCAGTGCAACCAGTGAACTTTTTCAAGCTCATATGTGCCTGTCAAGGAAATAAAATAGTTCTCTGCAAATATACACAACAATGAATCCATAGAAGAAAATTCAGACCATTCTTCAGCAGCACACAGAGTTCTGAGTGTTAACATTTGTTGAGGCTGTGAAAAGTAGCACAGACCAAAGCTTGCCTCTAGAGAAGCAATTGAGAGCTTTGCTGATGCTTCCAGTGAGACCACCATCTCACCTGGAGGTCCATCCTGAGAGGGGCTGACCTTCTTGGATCCCACTGGAGTCCAGGCTTTTCTCTCTGTCTACACCTGCTTCTCTGAGTACCAAGCACAAAACCTGAGTTATTTGCATTCTCTATCCAGCCCTCTTGTTTCAACAGGTTCTGGTGGGGGCTCTAGCAAAACTGCATGAAAAACAAGTAAGAAATACAAGCATAAGCCAATTTATTACATACTTTAATACATTATATGTCAGGGCATAGATTTATTTTTTTTTAACTGAGTTTGTTCAAGTTTGTCATTTATTTGTGGGGGTTTCAAGGTGTTTTTTTGTTTGTTTGGGTTTTTTTGTGTGTTTGTTTGTTTGTTTTAAAGTTACTTGTATTTAAGCAATAGCTATAGGTAGACAAGGATAGAACCTTGGTGGCTTTACCCAGAATTGCTTCAGATGTTACAAAATACTTAGAAATCCTTCTGTTGGAGTTTTTGTGAATATATACAATCCTTGTCCCACTACCCACCGTTCATATACATCCTACTTCTTCTTTCCGAAGGGATCTCTCTGAGCATATAAGAGCTGAATCTGAGGGCAACTAGTTGGATTTGTGAACTGTATGCAGTCAAGTACACTTCTTTACCCTCCTTTAAGCATCATCCTTTTGCTGACCAGCTCTGCCCCCCTACCTCCTACTTTCCATCAGATTCTCCTTACTTCTTGTGACTTTTTTCTACACAGCTTTCCTGTTACGGCCATCGGATCCGCACAAGAAAGCTTCATAGCCTGTACTGTGCTAGAAAGCCAATTTCATCACATACAAGGAGAGGACATGAAGAGCAAGAAAAAAAGAAAACTATGCAACTTGTGGAATTTCAGCATTTCCATTCACACCATGATCTGATTTTTCTGATGTGCTTGAGTATCATCTGTTATGCTGAGATGTTTTCCAGCACTAATGACTATTTTGAGCCTTTTGTAAGCTTCTTTCAATTCCTGACATAATTCTTTCCTGTTTCTGCAAATACAAAAATTGATTTATAACTCCTACTCCTTCAGCAGTAAACGCTACACCCTGGGCATCACAGTAATATAAATAAATGCTCTAATGAGCATCTCAGGGGGCAAAGTAAAACTGTGTTTTCTGCACACATTACCCGCACTGTGAATAAGGATACCTGAAATGCTGGGAACTACCCAGAGCAAAACCCCTCGGTGTGCCCCAGCGTACTTTAGGAGCCATGGGGTCCAGCAGGTCAAATTGCCCTTCCCAGGGTGTTCAACAGCCCCAACAGCTAATTTAGCAACTTGCCTCTTCTTCCAGCCTGAGAACCTGCAGCTGCCTCACATGCCATGAAAATAGTAGCCTACCAAGTTACTTGTGTACATAGGAGGAGAAAGAAAAGTCATAAATCAGACTTTTCTCCACCTGTCAATCATACAATGTGGTACAGCCACTTCCTTACATTGTTACTCAGGAGTGCCCCTGTACACACCACGCAGTTACAAATGCAAGCAAAACCATAAGCTACAGTGCATAAATAAACCTCTTATCTCTACACCATAACTTCCCATCATAGGTAACACCAGACCTCTTTGTGGCAGTGAAACCTAACCACTTCTAAGGAAAGAAGAGAAAAAAAGAACCCAAGAAAGCCACATGTTTCATATTACAGAGCTTCATGAAAGAAAGATTGGGCCAGGAAATTATTTTTTACCAACTAAGAGCACTTCCATAGTTTAGGCACATAGGATATACCTACCTAAAGGGAATTTGCCTTTTCTATCTCATATTTCTGAAGATGGAAAGAGCACTATTGGTCCAAAACTGGGCAGCAGACTGTATAGCAAACACCAGATTGAATTATCTGCATTAAAAACAAATTTTTCCTCCCTCTTTACATTAACTGGTAAGTTTGTGGTTTGTATTTAGGCTAGCAGGAATAACTTTTGGGGAATATATCATTATTGTATTGCTAGACAAAGAAATTATAGGTTTTTAACAATATTTTGAATGTAAACACATCGATGGTGAGATCAATAATCATTTGAATATTTTATTCTTCCTTTTTTTTTTCTCCAAAATGGATTTCTCCAAAATGGATTATACATTTGAGTTTAATAGGCAGCCTCTGAGGAGACCATTAATTCAAACATTCTTGCAGCAATTAGCTTTTGTCTGCTATGGATCACTTTGAATATTTTCCATTTGAAGTAGAAAGCAGTAGTACGTCTGCCCAATTAAAGGCAAATCCTAGCCAAGAAAAAGAGCTGTAAGAAATGCCAATGCCAGGCAAAACCAGTTTTATTTTCCATGATGTTCACACCCCAAAACACTTCTCAGTGATCCCCAATAACCTTCCTCTTCCTTAGGTTACTCTGCTCGCGACAGCCCTCAGCTGATCAGTTTGTGCTGAAGTTTGCACAGGGCTCATCAGCTCAGTGTCTGGGATGAGCTGCAAGCATTAAGTCCTGATTTTTGGAAAGCGTTAACTTCATTTTTTGAAGGAAACATATGATTTAATGTCACCAATCCCCTTTAAAGTTTCCAAGCATGGTGAGTTGACTTGGTAGGTAGGTGGTTTTTGCGCTGTAGGTCCTCAGCTGGTAGTGATCTATTGAAACTATCAAAATAAACACGGCAAATTTCCAGATCTGGGTTGTCTTTGTTGTGTTGATTGCTCTCTGTGATGACTTGAAAGGCATCACCTGAAGTCTTCATGGTCTAATTAGTACCCAAGTGTCCCTTCCTGAGCTTCAAGTGAATCACTGATCATTGCCCAGGAAACATTAAGTATTTAGGAGTGGTTTATTAGGACTCCTCCTGTGTCCTTCATTTAAGGAGGACTGGGTCAATGAGCCCTGAAGCATATGCTGCATGTTCTACTTCACTGTTTTTATTCCTGAATTAACAGGAGACACTCTAGCATTTACAGTGACATGGTTTTGCTGCGTCAGATTTATTGCAGGCATCTGAATGTTAATGGGAGTAATGGATATTCAGACCATCATCTGTACTCCTGAATATAAGCTTTCCAATATCCAGGGCAGCACCAGGCTTACATCTGCCACGGGCAGGTTTACTATTCCTTGTCCTATTAATTGCACTGCAGAACATATTTCACTGTATATCCTTGTGATCTACAGACCTGATAGAAAATTATTCTTCACTTTAACTAGAGTTTCGCTCTGTCATCACTGACAAGAAAGGAAATAGTTTCAGGTTCCTTTATCTAGAATAAACTTCAGGCTGTCAGATAGATACACCCTCCAAACTATCTTGTATTTCCTAGCTGAGCCCTGGAGGAATTAGTGAAATGTGATAACGTGCACGGCATGGTTATGGGGTATTTTCCCAAGAAGCCAGGAAAGACAGTTTTTCAGTGCTATGGCTTATTGCACAAAAATATTTAGTAGGCTCTTCCAAGGAACAGCACTTTTCATCCACTTCATGGCAAGCAGAGAGAATAGCCCTCATGGGTAATTGCCTTTCTCCTTTCCTCTTACACCTTCGCCCTCCAACTGCAGGGATATCAGCAATGCTAACAACCAGGCCTGCTTTAGGAAAATCCCAGTTACCAGCTACTCTCCAGGTCATGGCAATAACACCTGAATAGGCCAGGAAAGATCCATCACAAAAACCTATTAGTGTAGGAAAAAGTAGCACCTTGATAGCCCTTGTCCTTACTGAAAGGGCCTCCGGCATTCCAGGATCTCAAACAGTAACCGAGCAACATCCATGGTACCACACAGCAACAAAACGAAATGCTATTTTTCAGTGCTTTTTTTTATTATTATTATTATTATTTTTCACACTTGCCTTCCTCCTGGGCAGGTCCCTTTGCCTTTCCTTCAGGGCTGGTGTGCCATGCTGCTGGCAGCCACTAGAGGATGCCCCCAGGGCACACTGGTAGCAGCAGCAGATCTGTTAGCTTGGGCTGGAGCCCAGACTCTCAGTCCCTCTCTTGAGGCTGCTCCTTTCTCACCTGTGGCATTAACACCCACACCCTCACGCACCTGCAGGTTAGTTTTGCATTGCTTGAGGTTGCCCAAGGCTAATTTTGCCTGTGGTGGGTGGTGAGCCAGTGTAGGACTTTCCCAATAGCTTTGAGCCCCTGTGGGGTGAGCAGAAAGTTGTGTTTCAATGTGAGTAAAAGTCCTAAAGCAGTGAAAAGAGCAAAAGCCCAGCATCTGTGTTTTCCTGGAATGGCTGTGCAGCATAAGGAGGAAGACCACCACCAAAGGAGAACGTTGCATCCCTCCTTTTCTGCCTGTACAGCATGAAAGGGGAGTCAGGCTTCAGGTCCCTCAGTGGCCCCCAAGAACCCCAGGGGTGCTTCCCTAGCACTGGCTAGTGACAACAGCCCCAGGGTCTCTCCCCAGCTGCTGGGTCAAATTCCTCCGCGGTGTAAGCTTCCAGCTCTCCTTGGGCAGCCCTGCTCCCCTCCCTGGCATGGCGATTATCCAGTAAGCTGCTCATGTCAGCTCGCTTTTTATAAATACATCTGTAGATTTCAGCCCAGGGTTTATTTATTGAGTTTCTCTGAACTTTTCCTTTCTCCTTCCGTCCTGCCAAGACCCGGACATGGTACAAGCCCTGGAAGTAAATAGAAAATGCCAAGCTTAGGTTTTTTAGGTCACTGTAAACTACACACTTATCTGCTTTCAGAACATATAAGCCACAGGATGTCATCCTGGGTCAACACAGAAGGATAAGGACTAGAAAGGTGGTTTTGGCTGTAGATATGAATAAATCAGGATCACGTAGGGGCTGCTTATTTTTGTATTCAAGCAGCCTTTTTTAATCTCAGAGACCTCTTCCTTTTTTCTCAAAGGATCCATATTCTTCTGGCAGCAAAGGTCTTTTTGCATCTCTGGGTTTTCATATTCCACCCAGCAGCCTATCGTAAGAAAGCACAAATCTACTAAATAGTAAAATGAGGGATTATTTCCACTCATCTGTTGACAGACATCTCTCCAAATTGGATCAAATGATTAAAGGTATTAGAATGACGTCTTGCAGATCCAGATCAAACCATTGGAAACCTTGAGACCGTCTCTCCTTTGCTTGGAAGGAACCACCAGAAATAGTTGTAGGTGCTAATTGCCCATTATTCTTACTAATGTGAAACTGTTAATTGGGATCTTTGAATACCTTACTTGCTTGAATCCTAACCGGGGGAGCTCAAGATGGAAGGACTGTGCAGTGGCTCGCTTCCCGCCATGCCGTCTGGGGTCTCTTCCAATGCCTGAATGGTTCTTCCTCGAGTCGCTTACGCCAAGAAGAGGGGTCCAGGCTGTGAAATCTTCCAACATCTCACATTACGAAGATGGCGCTGCTGAAAGTCAAATTCAATCAGAAGAAACGGGTAAAACTAGCGCAGGGACTATGGCTCATGAACTGGTTTTCAGTGTTTGCTGGAATCCTTGTTTTTAGCATGGGGTTGTTCCTCAAAATTGAACTCCGGAAGCGAAGCGAAGTGATGGACAATTCTGAAAGCCACTTTGTGCCCAATTCCTTGATATTGATGGGTATATTATCCTGCGCCTTCAATGGTTTTGCTGGCAAAATTTGTTATGATTCTCTGGATCCCACTAAATTTGCCAAGTGGAAGCCTTTGCTGAAACCTTACCTGGCACTATGTTTCTTCTTTAACATACTCCTTTTCCTCGTTGCTCTGATTTGCTTTCTTATGCGGGGCTCTCTGGAGAGCACACTGGCCCAGGGGCTCAAGAACGGCATGAAGTTCTACCGGGACACAGACACCCCTGGAAGATGCTTCATGAAGAAGACCATTGACATGCTCCAAATTGAGTTCAAATGCTGTGGGAACAGCGGCTTCAAAGATTGGTTCGAAATTCAGTGGATCAGCAACAGATATCTAGACTTCAGCTCCAAAGAAGTGAAAGAGTAAGTGACTTAATGGGGTTTGTAGCGTGTAGCATTGTAATTTGATCAGTGTTATACTAAAGAAATGTATGTCCCAACAGGCATTGACTGGAGGGGGGTTTGTATAAACTAGGGTTTTTCTCTGCTCTTGCTTAATAAACATCCCAAATGATCAGCTAAATTGCTTCCTCCCCTGACAAATTCCTCTAACATTGTCCAGAACATCAAATGTAATGTACCAAAATACAAGTCTCACTCTTACTCAGTGCAAAGTAAACAGACTTAAAGTAATATTTTTAACTGTCTTTTATCTCATTATAAACCCAGTACATTGAGCCACACATACCTGCTCCCAAAATCAACAGGAAAGTATCAGAACGTCACTATTCCTGAAGCAGATTTCAATGTGACTTACTAAGTTCCTAAAAAAATGCTTCCTTTGTTATATACTGTTGATAGCACTTTTAACAGTCCACTTTAAATATTGGCAATTTATCAGCCTCATGGAAACAAATAGAAACAGTAATGCTTTACCAATAACTCATGTGTTTTAAATCGTTAAGATTTAGAATTTAAATTTTATATTCACTCAAAGGGTTGCTTCAGTGATGTGATAATATTGAGTGTCAACATCCACTGACGTTTCTAGCTTTACACAATGTCCCTTATAGCCAAATGCATTTTCTCATCTGTAAAAAAACATGTTCAATATCAATATATATCAGTATATCTATCAATATATATATTTGTGCTTCATTTTTTTAAACCTCACATGCAAACAGCACTAGTTTCCTCTATACAAACCAGAACAGATTGCTGACCAGAAACACCTTAATGACTCTGATGTCAGTGCCCAAAAAGGCAGTAATCTCAAAATCAGGTTAGGTGCAGTAACCGCAAGGCAAAAATAAACATGCAAACAAGTGAACTTTTGAAATTAAAAAATGAGCATTGAGCGTAAATACCCACAATCTTTTTAAAATTAAGCATCAGGGGAAGAGATCGTTATTCAGAGTTCTTTCGGAACTTCATTTGTTAACATTCGTACTCTGTGGTTGCACAAAGGGTCTTGTAAGCTAGAAGCAATCTGCCTTTTAAATATACTGCTTCCATTAAAAATGCCTGAAGTAATTTTGGGAAAAGCTTTGTGTATCTCTTGGGATCCCTGCCTGACTGCGTAAATGGTATTTCACTTGTATATTTCACTGCATATTGTTTTGACTTGTTGGGTGGTCTGGTTGTTTTTGCAATTCTGAACTAGGACTTTAGAGTGAAAACTGTTATAAGCTTAACCTATTGCACTCCAAGGTTATAACAAATACATCTGCTTTTTAATATGGGAGTACTTACATTGTGAAGGTATGCCCATGGGTATAAATAACTACTTGAAAACATAATAGGTTCACCTTGCCAGCATTATATGGAGATTTGAGAGCTGTAACTTAATCCAGCGGCAGTGGAAGGGCAAAGCACAGAGAGAGAGGGAAAACAAGGTTATATTGTCCTTAATAAATGATGTCTTATTTGGGACTGAGTCTCAGGGAAATTTCTTTGTGCAACTGAGGCAGGAAGTAGGGCATTAAAAATCCACAAATGGATGTTAATGAGTCAATTAAAGGTTTGAACTACATGGTGGTGCACAATCTCTGCTCACATTCCTGGTGGGTTATTCTGGCCCCTTTGAAGTCAATAGCAACGTTCTATTTAATTTCAGGGAAGGTGGGAGTCCGTCCCCCGCAATGTGATTTTTATATTATTTGTAGAGAGAAGGCATGACCCTATCTCTCTGAAACTGGTGGAGCATTTACACATCAATGGGAATTAGACCCAACAACGAGCACACTTTACATTTTGAGGTAAAACCTCAGCTGCATTCAGCATTTAGGTATATTTAGGTCATGACTGCAAAGTGGAATTTTGCTTCATCAGGCTGTTGCAATCACCACCCTTTCTATGACACAACTTTAAAATATCCATATAGAAAGCTACAAGTGACTTGCAGATTTTTTCCACCTTTCTAGACCACTGGGGCTCTCTGTTCTGTCACTTTCTAAGCAAAATGGCATTTGTTAGAGTAGCAGTCCTCTTATTATAGTCTTTTTTTGCAGTGCCAGTGGAACTATTTGCCTTTTAAGTAGCTCTCATCTGAACGTCTCATAAGGCACCAGACTAAATGGCTGTTTATGAAGAGCAGCCACAGTCTCAAATGAACAATAGCTCGGGGGCTCCTGCAGGGACTTCAGAAATTTTTCAACATCCTGTTGCTGAAGCACATTTCATATTTTAAACACTGGCTACCTTCCCAAGCAAAGAATCAATGCATAACCCCTTCCTCCAGCTATTATCATCAAAGAGAAGCTCCTAAGTTTGCTGGATCAACGGTCTAGCTGGATATGGTGGGTCCTAAGGCTGTTGTGGGTCCTTTTCCTAGCTCAGGTCACCTCCAGCATCTCCCTTCCACCCTAACTATGCTATGATCACTCTTTTCTGGCTGTCCATCCTGAAATTTCTCTCTGCCATTTACTTTTCTTAAAAACGAGTTTATTTGAAGTGACTCACAAGGATGCGTTTCCGTCATGAAGAGTTAATTATAGACTCGGGGTAGCCTTCACATTGAAAAGGATTCAGAGAAGAAAAACACCTGAGACAAACGCCGCTGTCTGAATAGGGGATGTAGAAAAATGGCATGGCCAGGAGACACGGGGGAAAACCTGCGTTGCCTTTGCTTTTCTTTCTCGTGCAAGTTCGCTTCAATATATCTTTATATGTATGTGTGTTCCTTCTGCCTTTGGCCATAGTCGGATCAAAAGCAATGTGGACGGAAGGTACCTGGTGGATGGTGTCCCTTTCAGCTGCTGCAACCCCAGCTCCCCAAGACCCTGCATCCAGTACCAGGTCACCAACAACTCGGCTCACTACAGCTACGACTACCAAACAGAGGAGCTCAACCTCTGGCGCCGCGGCTGCCGGGAAGCCCTCCTGCACTACTACAGCAGCATGATGAGCTCCATGGGTGCTGTTGTCCTCCTCGTCTGGCTTTTTGAGGTAACCCTTTCCCCTCAGCCCCGCTTTGTTGAAGTGCCAGCTGCAGAGGGGCAGCATGTCTTTCAGCGTGGACTTTCGAGTTAAAGATCAGATCTATTTAAAATAAATGGTCTTCCACTTTTCTTTGGCTGAGAAAACATCTGATAGTGAACATCTGCATAAGGCCTAAAAGGTCCCAGGCTGGAGACACAGCTGGGAAGCATGGGATGGGGGTTAGATAACAGACCCCTCCCTCAGAGCGAGGAGCCAGAGCCTCAAGTATCCCACAGCAAGAGCGTGAAAAGGGACACATTTTTGGCCAAATGTGGGATGCTCGACAGGAAAGAGTGTGCGAGGGCTCAGCTGTCCAGATGCATTAATTTTGTATGATACCATCAGTGGGGAATGAAAAGTAGGCAAAGCAGGGCATCAGAAAGAGATGGCAATAATGTGTGGGACAGAAAGTGCAATTAAGGGGTTTATATGCTGATGAAAAGAAGACCTAGAGCCATATGCAGTGTCCAGCTTCAGGGCAGCATTTGGTTTTAGGCCCTTCATCAGCTCTACCAATGTTTTTGGTCACAAGAAGTGGTTTAGGTGAAGCAGGTGGATTAATTTTATTTTATTCCTCTTTCCAAAATGACCATGCGTACACAAACAGGTGCCAATACTGCCCGCTGCAGATGTTTATGGGCACCATAACCTGAAGTGCAGCTTTGCTGCTTAAATACTGTTCATTCAATGTGAAGAAAGCGTGTCCTTCTGCCTACGTGAGATGGCCAGTTTTCTCGCCGGGTTCTTTAATCAATACTAAAAGGCAGGGAGTGTGGGCTGGCAGTGGCACAAGGGCTGGCACGTGAAGTGCTGGATGCAGAGGTAGGGAAGGAGCGGATGGCAAACGGGGAGGCTGCAGCTCACTATGTGGCATGGAGTGCAGCAGACCGTTTCTTGAAATGGCTGCTGCAAAAGGCATTGCCTATTTTAAATGATTCAGCTGGCTTTTTAAAACTTTAGATAAAGGAAAATTTTTTAAAAGATGCATTATATTTTGATACAAGCACTGGCCTACACCCTTCCAGGGGTAAAGATGCTTTTTAGAAAATAAACACCTACCCAGATAATCTATGAACTGAAAAAAATATCAAGTTACTTCATGTTGTGTTTTTTTTAAAAATAACTACTCAGCGTGGCTGAGAAATGTACTACCTCCCTGTAGCACTGTTACTCTGGTAAGACAGAAAGATAAGCTCATGCCTCAGTCTAGATTCAAATGAAGCGTTCTTGAAGAGAAAGGAATTTCAGCTGTATGTGAAAATCAGAAGGAAATTCAAAAACTCAGTAGAAAAATGCACAGAAGTATTAATGCCAGCTGTGAAAAATGATGACTAGGAATCTGTAACATACCTTGACTGACTTGTAGGAGATTATTGACAGTGATATGTTAACATTAATAGCAGTGATATAAATGCAGTATTTTATTTCTAACTCTTCAAGGTACACCCCAGTATTTTCTTCAACTTGTGGCATAATGAGAAACATGATCTTCCCTTTTTTTTCCTTCATCTTTTTCAAAATATAAGGTGAGATTTTTTTCAGGCAATCAGAGGACTCTCAGGGCAAAGCTTTAAAGAAATACCACAGTCCTGGGTTATATTAATTGAACCTCCTGAATATTTATGAGTTGCTTGATATTCTACCATAAAGGGTCCAGATTTGGGTCTCAAACTCCCTCAGCTTTGAAGGGAGGAAGCAGACATTAATTTAGTCCCTCTTGAACTATAACCACTTTCTTTAAATTGCAGTCAGGGTAGGAGACAATTTTATACCGAGCGCAGCAGAGGTCCCAGCTCCTGGCCAAGGTAACATGTTAGTCTGACCAGGGTGCAGCCAAGTGGGCCATTAATGTGCTGGCTCCACGCTTCTCATCTTCCCTTTGACTGACTTGCCGAGAAGTTACAGAAAAGCACAAACCCAAAGGAATATCCTGATTTGCTTTGCACCCGGAGCTGCTGTGAACTCAAGCCAAGTGGCATGGCCACAGGACCTCCCCAGCAGAGCCCTTCTGGGCACCAGCAGAGGACTCTTCCAGCTGAGGTGGTGGTATCGAGGTGCAGAAAGTGGGACAGGGCACAGAGGGAAACACTAATCGCAGCTGTTACTTTGAGCTGTAAAAAAAAAACGTAACGTGCCAAATGGGTTCAGGGATCTCAGGGAAGGCCATTTAGATTGAAAGTTTCTACAACAGGTGCAAGGAAGAATGGACTTGTTTTGAAGTATCACAATTTCTATTTGAAAAAAAAACCCCGTGGCATGTAATATTTTCTGGAAATATATTATTATCGACATGCTCTTTTTACTAGCAAAAGCTGTGGGCTTCCCGTGGGTGAGTCATGAGGGTGACAAAAAAAGATCGCACCCTGCTCTAGCTAAGCCGCCTCAGGCTAAACCCTGGCAAACAGATGGGCTTTGCTGCAGAAGGTCAAGCAGAGCAAGCCTGGCTGTCTTCTTGACCCGCCTTAGCCAGTGAAGAGGAAGTGGGGGGTTCAAAGGTGCCCTGAATAGAGCATTTCAAAAGGAATGGAGGGCAGTGGCTGGTTCCGGAGATGCTCCAGGTCCTTCACCTGTATAAACACATGGCTCTTAATAGGTCACAGCTACTGCAATGGCTGAGACCCTGAGATTCATCTCACATGTGGTGCCTCAGAGGGAGCCCAGCACTGGACTCTAGGAGGAGGGAACCCAGGGGAGTGATGAGACATGAGCAGAAGGTGCATTGCACATTATGTGCTGGAAAGTAAACTCTCATGTATTAAATACTAGGAGTGAAATCCCAATAATCTTAAAAACCGGCCCACAGGAAACAGGGACCCTCCAGAAGGATATCGTTTGCTCTGGGCTGAGCATGCTGTGGTGCAGGGGGATGCATCACCCCAGCCTGCCCATACCTAGCCCTGGAGAAACACTATGGTCTCGTTCTTCCTGCCACTTTAAAGCTGCTGTAAATTGGCAAGTATTTTCATGACAGTTTGTCTATTGGCCAAGTGAAATCGTCCCTCAGGGAGACTGGAATAGCTTTGGGACCCTGATACCCAGGCTTTCCCCACTGGATTGTGCTTAAGCACAGGTCTAAAACTCAGAGTGACAGATTGGTTGAGTTGGGAAAGGGACTCTGGAGGTCATCTTGTCCACAATCCCCTGCTCAAGCAGAGCCACTGAGAGCCAGTTGCCCAAGACCATGTTCGGATGGCTCTTTAATATCTGCAAGGAGGGACACTCCAACACTTCTCTGACCAATGTGTGCCAGTGCTTAGTTATTCTTACAGTGGAAAAGTGTTTTCTGATGTTCAAACAGAAGCTCTTGTGTTCCAGTTTGTGCCAATGACCTCTTCTCCCTCAACCTGTTGGCAGTACTTTGTCTAATACAGCCTAGGACACCATTCACCTTCTTTGCCACAAGAGCACATTGCTGGATCATGTTCAACTTAGTGTCCACCAGGACCCCAAGGTCCTTTACTGCCAAGCTCCTTTCAGCCACTCACTCCCAGCATATACTGGTGCATGGAGCTGTTCCTTCCCTGGTGCAGGACTTCAGCAGAACTCAAGGTCCAAGGCTCTATGCTGTCATAAAGGAAATAGTCTAACTTACTAGATAGTTGTTTCCAACTTCCTGGACTCTCTTCTCATCTAGCAAAAAAGGTAGGCTCAGGTTAGTGGAGATGACAAGAGCCTGAACATTTTGCACTGCTTTTAGGAAATCTCAATCCTAAGGACCCAAAATCTTTCTGAGCAAGATTTTTAAGAAAATGAAGTCTTAAACTGAGAGAAAACATCACAGAATCTCATCTGAGGGCAGGCCAGCTGCTCCCTTCTGCACAAGCACCTTCCATTTTTAAAGCAGACCATATTTAGTGACTTAGAGCCATCCAAAAAGCCTGTAAGTAAAGCTAATTTTGCTGTCAAATAGTGAGACTTAGTAAGTCAGTCACAAAAAAAAAAGCTCCTGCTGATGTACAGTGAGGTAGCACCAGTAGAAAGCAATGTGGAGGCCATCTTTTGCATCCAGTTCTATTAATCTTGCAACAGGCACTAGTATGAAGGATACTAGACCCATGACTGAGAGCAGCAAAACTGGGGCTTAAATTGAAAGGAAGATGTCAAACGTTTCAAGTCCCAAGGCTACTGTGACGTGATTTGTCACTTCTTCTGACTTTTACAGAATAGTGTTTCAACTGATTTAAGTTATCATAGTATTGGATAGCTCCACAACAAAATGAGACCATTTCCAGATTCAGGACCAGTAGAAACTTCTAAGAACAGAGGTGTTATGAGTCATGCATTTCTAAATTAAACAAGATGAAAGTTTGCCTTTGGATATGGAAGAATTTGAGGGAGTTGTTGGACCAGTGTTTCTCCCTTTCTCATCTTGAGTGAAGGCAGAGAAACATGAACATATGAAAATTTTGAGAGTAACCAATGGTAACTTTTGTTTTCCAAGAGTTTGGAAACACTGATTATACCCAAGCAGGATGACCAGGGTAAATAGGCTCATGAATGGTCCACAGAAGCACATGGTTGAGCAGCCCCATGAGCCCAACAGGCAGATGTGCATTTTGCTGTTGGCCACGCTATGTGGCTGAATCCCAATTTCTACACAGCTACCCGATGCTGTAATCCTGCAGGACAGTTTGCAAGCTTCCTTCAGCCCTAGCTCAAAAGCCACAACAGAGAGCAGCACCTTGCAGGTCCAGGGCAGCTCTCCATGGGCTTCAACTATGCCATCAGGTAAGTAACACACAGGGATACTGACTTCTTTAGCCACCAGGGTTTAGGAGAACCAGAGGTAATCAGTTCCTCAGGAACTTGGATAGGATAACAGAGGCATCATACTTCCCTTTCAGAACAAATCCTATGAAGTTGTTAACAACAATAAGTGGTCTTGGTCTGAGCTTTACCTAGCACACAAAAGACTAAACTAGGCTGCACCATCCTGACCACCTGTTCTACCACCTCATCAAGCTGTCTCTTCTGGATGCTGTCTTTCCTTTCTTTCCATGCCTCACAGATCAATCCCCTTTCTTCATAAGCACCACCACAGTGGAAGTCAGATTGTTCTAAACAGTGTTAGAAGGCAGGACACTAGCTAAAAATATTCTCTCTGGAAGCAGGTTTGGGGTGTTGCCAGCATCAGCGATGTTATACCAGCATCATACAGGAGAAATAGTCTCAGTCAGGGCTGCTGGGACTGGTGAATATTTTATCAGAAATATAAATTTGTTTTAGATGGAACCAGTGACAGAGAGAGCTCACCTGCTGCCTTGGTTTCCCTATTTGCACATAGCTCTATAAAAACAAAACCAGAATCTGAAGTAGACAAGCTGATAGCTCAAATCCTAATGCTGCTCTGTTCTGCACAGATGCTGATTCATTAATGTTTCCTTGATCAGATTAATATGTTTGGCAAGTATATTAAGGTCAAGGTGAAGTAAAAATGTTTGGAGATAAAATAAAGGGGATGGTGGCAGAGGATGTTGTTAAACATACAAACAGCTTTATAGACATCTAGCAGACAGGAGCAGAGGTTTCATTACGATCTCCCAGGAGGTGCCACCCTTGTGATGGGGTACATGGAAAGGCCTCTTGCACACATGGCCACACAGAGCTGCTGTTCTGCAGCAACCATCACGTACGTACTTTGTAAGTTGATGCATCCACTCATTGCTTACCAGTTGTCACACTACTCTCTCCTTTCCTACTTGTCAAGGGACATTTTCCTCCTGCCAGCTCCCCCTCACCCCTCCTGGCCCTCTCAAGGGGAAAGGCTGCTCAAGATCCCCTCTCCTGTGGAGGATTCCCAAAGCCCTTAAGCTGTATCTGTTTAGTGCCTTTGGCATTTTGTTGAGCCACCAACCTGGGCTGCTGATAGCAGAGTACAATGAAGATGTGGG
Source organism: Eurystomus gularis (assembly GCA_013400335.1). NCBI lineage: Eukaryota > Metazoa > Chordata > Aves > Coraciiformes > Coraciidae > Eurystomus > Eurystomus gularis. The sequence goes on along the minus strand of VZZY01007347.1, from coordinate 304,103 downwards.
CAAGGGTATAAAGGTTGCCTGATGCTCTCTATCTTTTCCACTGCATGGCACAGATGTCAGTGATGGTTGGCTTGCGTCTTCTGCACACCTCTCTGGAAAGCATTGCAAATCCCGAAGACCCTGAATGTGAAAGCGAAGGGTGGGTCCTGGAGAACAGCCTGAAGGACACTTTCAAGTCTGCACTGGAGAGTTTGAAAAAGATTGGTAAGTTCAATCAGGTGGAAGCAGGCGCCGAAGGGGCCGAAGGAGAGGAAGGTGGGAAGACACCAGCCATCACAACGGTTAGTTGAGCTTCTAATTGATGTGGACTTTTTATCAGAGAGGAATTTTTAAAAACTGAGAATTGTGAATATCTATATTTTAAAAGCTATGTATCAACCACCAGAATACATATTTCTGCACATGCTTTTTTTTGTATATGGGAGTATACAACATAGTGCACCTTGGGACAATACAGTTATCCACAATGTGAGTACACCATATTCATAACTTCTTGGGGAAATGACCCCACTAGGACTTGCATTATTCACACGTTCCCTTATCAGGGAAAATTAAATAAAAAAAAAAATAAAAATGCTGGCATCACACAGTGATCCATTCCACCTTGTTTTGAAATCAAAAGTGGAATTTGAAAAGTTAATGTTTTTGCTCAGGTTGTTCTATCAGCATACTTTATGTACTTAAACTTTTAAGGACAAACAGATTGGTTTTCTGGGGAGTAACATGTTAGAAGTCAAAGGAAGAAGGATTTCCAGAATTGTATATAACTTAGTATACAGGTATTTTGACAGACTTCTCATATACTGTGATTTTTGTTAACATGCTAAACAACGGTATTTTCTGCTATATTCTTAAGATGTACATAGAACAAAATGCAAACTTATGCTGAGAATTTACGTACTAAGCAAAAATTGTAATTGAATGAAACAATGCAAGTACAATGAAAACAACAAGGTAAGATTTATGGGGTTTGTTTCTTGGGGTCTTTTTCAGCCTGTATATCTTGAACAAGTGTGTTGTAGGCTAATGCTTCACCTTGTATTTAAACAAGCAGAAGCTTGGAAGATTCCTCTTGTAGTGGGTGGAATCAATGCTCTGAGCATGTGCCAGTTACAGTTATCCTGGACATCTTATAAAAGTAACCCTTGACCAAACTCTAACCCTTGGCGTATGTAATCTTGTATCTTGCTCCAGAATATTCAAGCCCAACTATTATTAAAACAAGAAAAAAAGAAACCAAACCAAGAAGACTACCTAGACCTAACACTTTAAATGTTTTGCAGGGCACTAACAAATGGATACCATTCATCCGCAAGTATGTCAAGCCTCAAAATGTGAGGCCAGAGAAAAATAAGTTTAAATCAGTCCCCAGTATACAAATTTTACAGGTTTTATTTTTCTTTATCAGTGATAAGGGAACCCTTCATTGTATCATTTAAGTCAAAGGGAAGGCACATCTTGTATATGCTGCATCTCCCCAAACATACTGTCATAGCTGGAGGACCCTGTTCTCATATACAAAGTTGGAGTAAGACATGGAAAGGGATTGCTGTGGTGCATAGCTTCAAGTAAGAGAACAGAGCATCATCCTGCATTTATCTGCAGCTGCCAGATAACTTCAGCTGAAAGGAAAGAAACCCAAGAGAGCAAGCCCCAACATCCTGCACAGACAATTTCAGACATCTCAGTTCCTCAGCTACAAGCTGGGCACCACACTTATTTTTATCCTGGCTGTCCAAAACCTTTACATCTCTGCAGTATACCTGGAAGAGTTTTCTCTCTCTCAGAGTTGCTGTTGGCCAGTCTTCAAACAAAGCCATGTTTGCAGCTGCCTCATCATTGCATAGCCCGTTAGTTTTCATTCTTAACACTTGCCCCAGCAGCACTCAGCTCCTCCAGCTCTTGTTCAAACTCCTAGGATGGACCCACCAGTTCACAGTGGGACAGTCTGGGACATATCTGTACATCAAGCCGTAGTCTACATCTTGGTGGCCAGGCTGTTTCAGGCCATCTGCATGCAAGTTTTGATTTGGACAGGTATTTGTGGCATCCTTTCACTTTTTCAAAGCTGGCCAAAGCTTTTAACTTCAGTTACAATAATGAATTAAAAAGTCAACTCTATTCTTTTGTGCATAAGACTGATGAGAACAAGGGCACTAACATAAAAGCCAACTTGCTACTCACCACAGCCTATCGTCTATTGCTTTGTTGAGGGACACTCTGCATGGCAGAACTCTACAAACCAGATCAACTCCTTCCTTCTCAGTAAGATATCGCTACGACCGGCTGCTCCTGTCAGCTGGTCTGTTAGAGAAGAACAGGATTGTGGATGACGCACGATGTGGCCACATATATCAGTGAAGAGCTTTTCGGAGTTGTCACATACAGATAGGAGCTGGATTACAAGGATTAATTACAGTTTTTCCCCGTGAGGCTTCAGTGTGCTGTGATCTATACCAGTTACTTGACTAGACATTTGATTTTACAAAGAGATCTAGATTTATTGCTGCCCTAGAAATCTGGTTTAGGCCATTGATTTAGCCAGGCCTCTCCAATTGTTTGTGGTCTCTTTTTTTTTTTTTCCAGTCTGTGGTTAGAGCAACATAACAAATTGTCAAATTATTCTTTCAACGCCACATTGGAGAAGCCAGTTCTCAGAGCAAGGGTCTCACAATATTACACAAGTAGAGACAGAGACCATCTGAGACAGGTTTATGAGGGACAGTATTGGAATCAGGGTTTTGTACAAATAGAGTGCATGCTAATGCCGTCTAAAGTAAAGCCTCCTGGTTGAAGAAGATCTTTGTATGATTAAGGTTGTAATAAGACTGCTTTGTAAAATATTACATGTAATATATCATTCGTTCAATCTTACATATACTTTGTGACATCGCAAATGCTGTTCTAGATAAAGATATCTCTGCTGCCTGCAAATGTAAATTTAGGTATTAAAAATTATATTGAAAGTAAAGACCTCTTTAAAAAAATGTTTAAATATATACAATTTAATACAGATTTCTTTAATTTGCATTACTGCTGACTTTTTGCTTCTGAATTCATTTTTTGGACTCACTTTATGTGTTCCTATAAGTGGGAAGCTTCCCCCACCCCCATATAATGCTCCAAGAGAAAGCAAACCTTCCTCATGTGCTCAGCTAAACTCAGGACATGCAAACAGACCCATAAATCACTTGCCTCTTACTAGAAACAGAATTTACTGGACCATTTTGATAGCATCCTCTTGTAGCACATCGGAATTAAAACATCTTCACAGGCCTTAACTTCCAGATGTGCTCAACAAGTGAAACCACCGGCGGCATGCTCGGGATCTTTGATATCCGTTAAACTGGGTTTACAACTTCTTTTTTCCCCCATTTAAATCTAACTTGCAACAGGCATTCAAAAGAAAGTATTGTTGTTATTTGAAGTCTAAAGCTCACGTAGTCAAATCTGCCTGCAGCAACCCAACAACTTCCAGAGAGCCGTGCCCTGATTTTCAAACGAATAAACTTCAGAAGGATGTGAGCTTAATTCATACAAACCAGGCCACTTCCATACGGATTACCAGCTTAAATCCAAGTACCCAGATCTGAGAGACAGCCCAAGGCCTTGAAGTGTCAACTTTTAAGAATTATCATTTATTTTTTTAAAATAAATGACAGAAAATATACTATTTTATCGGTGACATTTTTATTTGAAGGGACACAGAACATTCACTAAAGTGCTTTAAAGGAGGAAATATAAACAGCTCCCTTAAAGCTATTAATTCCTAAGTAGCCTTAATACAATTGATAAGATTAGCCTCCATGAATTACATGAGCTTGGACATTTTATAATACCAGGCAAATGCATGTGTGCAGCTTAGCCAAGAGCATGGGAATGCTATATCGGGCTCGTAGGCACCACGCACTTCCTAGCTAATGGCTGGGGAAGATTTTCAAGGCTAATGTAAAGAAAAAGGGATCCCAGCAAAACGGTCACTTATTTCCACTTGAATTCCTTGGTTTGTAAAAAAACTAAACACTGTCTTACTCTAATCAATGTAAAATGGGGACGGATCACAAATGCTTATTCAAAAGAAAAAAAAAAATAAAGAGCATTATTAGAGATTAGTTAATTAAGAGATAAGGCCAGAAAAATAGAATAGTACCATGTGATAACAGCCCCCTGCGGGGAGACAAAGGCTTAGGCAACTTTATTTCTGGTAACAGGAACACAGCTATAGCAAATCTGAAGTAATGTGTGTACGCAAATCTTTTTTTTTAGTTTTTTTTTATTTCAGACCTATGGTGTTCAATGTCTGACTTGAAACACTAAAGTAGCAAAGCACCTCTCTCAAAGCACCTGCATTTGCTGATCCTGTGTCATTTCGCAGGTATTACTGAATGTTGATACAGAGCACATTTGTGAGGTGGGAAAGCTCCTGCCCTTGAGCTCAGCTTTGCGGGCTCTCCAGCACATGCAGAAGCTCTGCAGCACCTTTCCCTGGGGAGAACACCTCTGTTTTGCAGTTTCCCCCTCACACACAGTGCTGGAGGAAAGGCTGAGCAGGGCTCCCACCTCCCATCCCACCAGCCCCTCCCAAAGCAACACACGCAGGACAGATTCCCTGATTAACCTGTTTCTACTAGAAAGAAAGTCCATAAACATGAATCAGCTATTAAGTTCATTATGAGGTGCATTTCCATAGTTTGTTCTCAAAGCCAACTTTTCCAGAGCGAAGGGCGGTACGAGAACCAGAGGTACCTGGCAAACTCAGCAAAACAAGGACCAAAGGGCAGGTCTGCAGCTTGTCGTCTGAGGGCACATGGCTTCACCAGGCAACCAAGCCTCCACACATTTTACACCACGTTCCCAGACAAGACAAGGTCAAGCATCACAAATTAGAAATGAGAAGACTCAGGCATGGGAAACTTGGTAAGGCACGACTGCAGCTGGAGCGATGATGAAAGGAGGAGATCAAAGCAGTAAGTCTGAGCCACACAATTCCCTAGACTGACGGTCTTGTTAAGAGGGTGAAAATGAAGTTCTTGAAAGAAACCCCATAGAAGTCACTTTGAAATATCCAACAATACAGAATTTAACAGCAATGTCCAAGAACCACCATTCCTTCCAGCTGTGCATCCCTTCCAGCTGTGGACC
>VZZY01007347.1:235401-298924 GCA_013400335.1 Eurystomus gularis | reverse complement strand
ACACACCGAGCCCACTCTCCAGCCTGGCAGCAACGTCAGTATATGCAAACTCGGAGGAGATCTCTCACTGTGTTCATCTGTTCCACAACACCCACAGTCCCCAAATGCAAAGCTTGCCTGTTAGGGATTGCTTTTTGCCTCCCCAGCTGCCCAAGTAACCTGTTCGGAGGGTAGCACAGCCCTGCCTTAGACACACGCTTGTTCAATGGGGTGTGAGTTCTCCCAATTACACACTGACAGACTAAGGTTAAAGGTGAGAAAACCACAGATAGAAAATACAAAGACAAAGTGAATTCACTAGTTGATATGAATGAATCTTTTATCGCTTATGTAAGTGAATGAAATGCAGAAGTAACACTGATTCTGGAATCACAGAATCATAGAACCATTAAGGTTGGAAAAGACCTCTAGGACCATCAAGTCCAACCTTCATCCCAACATCTCCCTGAACACTAGACCATGTCCTGAAGTGCTACATCTACTTGTTTTTTGAACACCACCAAGGATGGGGACTCCACCACCTCCCTGGGCAGCCTGTTCCAATGGCTAACCACTCTTTTAGTAAATAAGTTCTTCCTAATATCCAATCTAAATGTTGTTGTAGGCATATTTTAAGTAAATTATGACACCATTTCTTGTTTTCACTCCGGAATTTTAAATGCAATTAGGAACTAAAATTTAAATTTATTCTCTTTATTATGTCTAGATTTCAAATAATTACTACCACAGCATGTCCTCAAACCCAGTGGGACAAAACGACTTCCTGCCCCCTCCCTCTTTGCAAGCTGGTGTTCACCCAGGAAAGCTGCTCATGCAGGCACAGATTCCCAGTGCCACATACTCTCCTCAGATATTTCACAACTAGGTCTCTGTCACTGGTGAAGCCTTACAAATGGCTCCTGAAGCTCAGAGCAGGAAACAGCCCCATCCTCCTTTCACTACAATCACTGCTGTTGCAGCCTTAGGAAAGTACCTGCACCTCACTAGCCATGCCCAGAGCAGGGCTTCCCCACCCCGAGCATGTGTTTCACTCCAGTGCAATGAGGCAACCACAGTGGTTCTTGGGTTTGCTGTCTCAGATGAACATGACACCTTTCAACTCCTGCATAACTTTTATTCCACATCTGCACCAACCGTTTGAAATCTACCCACACTGAAATGTTTTATTTAAGTATCTCACATACGTTGATACTAACAGCAGTTACCCCTAGCCTCCAAACATGGTGTGCTTCTGCATGCTGAGTGCCACACATGTTGCTACCACATAGTATATACCTCTCCATGAAAAACAAAACCAAACCAGAAACACTCAAAATCCCTTATTTTCAGCTCCATCCTGTTCAAGCTGACAGTAGAGACAAAGGGGAGCTTAAAGCCTACATTGTGAAGTAGTACACAGAAGACAAAAATATAACACAAAGTACTTTGTTTCAGAGTTCAGGCCATGTTCTCAGCTCTCAGCTATTAGAGCACTCTACAAATTACCAAAGATTGACATGGAAAGATTTATAACGCACAGATAAGCTGCCTGACTAGTACAACAGCATTAAATAGCTACCAAACAATTACTGCAGATTTTTTTCTTCTTCTTCTAGCGTACTTCGTGCCAGATTGCACATTCATTCCAAAAGACTGACACAATCGTAGCAAGAAAATGCAGGTCCCTTGGAGCTGTCTCTGTGTGCAGCAAACGTTACCTTTCTAATGCAAGCAGCTCTGGTTAGAGAACATCAATGAATTACATCAGTGAACATATTGCCGTTCTCCTTGCCTTCGTTATTTTTATGTAACCTTCTCTCTCATTTATTAACATGCTTTAGCACCCTCCATGTTTAGAGCACTGCAAGTACAGATATATGTTCCACACATTATTCCTCAAATACATGGTTGATTGCAAATCAACCTTTTGGTTTTATAAGTCACTAAAACATACCGTAGTGGTCTGCACAGATGCCATCACTAACCTCAGCTCAGCTGTCCCACCCTGCCCAGGGCTGTCTAGCCGGTCTGGCTTTCCTTCCAGGATCCTACGCAAAGGAAAAGCTGGAAAACTTACCACCTCCGAGCTCGCGCTGTCTGGAAAGAGGCTGTGAAAATATATATTCACAAACTGATGAAAAAGTAACATTTAATCATTGCTGTCATGGAGACGAAGATCAGTACTTGCCATTTCTTAGCTCCTACACCTGGCACACTTCAAAACTCCTCATACTCTCCCTCTTCTTTTTCCTCCAAGAGTGGTTGACAAATCTCTCCATCAAGACACAAAGATGTAAGATTTGGGCATCTAATGTTTGCATGCCAGGAGAGGAGGAAAGGTGGCAAGAAAAAAAAAAATAGAGTATGAATATGTAACAGCCTCGAGATGCAAAGCAGTTTTTATACTTTGTGCAAAGATTTGTAGAAGAAATGTTGAAAGTGCTACAAATGAAATATGAATAGAAACATGTATGTATGAAACGGCAGAAGAAATAATTGAGCAAGCCTTCGAAGAGCTGTATGTACAAACAAACAGGGATGTGCCCGACAGCAAGAAAGTGGGTAGATGCTGAGAAATGTGTTTACACCCAGCCCAGGAAACCTGGGCTCCAATGGCCACAGTACAGTTGAGTTCTCAAACAGACCGGCACTTTGGTAACAGAAGGTAAAAATGAGGTTGTTGTGTTTTGCGTGCCATTCCTCTTCACATTATTCTCTTCTAGCCGGAAAAGAGGATGAGCAGCCTTATTAAGATTTATGAAGGGTGAAGCAGGATACTGAGGCAAAACATGGCACCACAGGTACTGCTGAACCTTTCCAAAAGGCAGCTTGCCACCACCAACCAAGCAGCATGCAGGGAAGACACAGTAGCCCTTGCTCCTGTCCTCTGTAGCATATAGTGCTGGGCAGACCGCTTGGGTACACACGTTTTGGTGCCTGTGGGTGCAAGCATGCAGGTGGATACTGTGAACCTAAATAAGGTAAAACAGCATCGAAACGCTCCCTACATGATCAGAGGGGTACAAGATATGTTCAGATCGTGATATTCACACGGGCCTGGTTTATAAGTGTCCGAACTTACTGGAGCTTATGTTCCTGTGTCAGCCTGTAACATGTTTAATAAAAGATGTGTTGCTTAATATAAGGTAAAAATAATATTACTAACAAAACTAGCTCAATACAGTTGCACAAGTCACATCTGAATGAGCCATCAGACACTGAGCTGACCCCCCCAGAACAGAACTGGGAATCACTATTTCTCCCAATGGTTGTTAGCCTTGGAATAAAATAGATAATAGTAAGACTCCTCCTCTCTCTTACCAGGAAAAGCTGCCTAATGGTCTGAAGAGCACAGCCCTGTGGGAGTTTTGGTCAGGCCTCAGAGGGCTTTCCGGTGGATGAACATCCAGAGCCTGGTCTGGGGGCAAGTGCTGACAGGCCAAGGACTTCAGTCAAGCCTGAGATCCCCAGCCAGCCACCTGATGTGGAGTTCTTCACTGTCCCTCACCCAACGGTTCAAGCTTCCATGACAGCAAACCCCTAAACTGCCTGGGCACTGCTGGCTGCCAGCAAGGAGAGGCAGAGAGGCTCCAGCTCCTTCTGGCCATGCCACTATGCTCTAAAGCTGCCTGCTGCATGTGCTCTCACTGCAGTCCCAGCAGTCAAGCAGGCAACTCTGCTTCACTTTCCTAGGCTGACAGTAATGCCCTTCCATCAGTCACTACTGGTTCCCCAAACCAACAAATGACACTTCAACAAGGCCACTTACCAGTAACTAGAAGTTATCAGCAACTGGAGATTAAGACGTGTTAGACACACACACACAAGACCTTCACCAGGCACTGAATGGTGGAGACTTCGTCTCAGCAATACCTGTTTGCTATTTTCTTACTGTAGGATTCTTCCCACCTTTGCTTGAACATAGCCCACCCACCACACCAACTCTACTCCTTCCCATTCTTCTAAACATTCAAATCCCATTAAAAAAAAGTTCATGGTAAGGAGAGACATGTCCCTAAAGACAAACTGTCCGTAAGACTTCCCATCACTGGTGAGCAACCTTTCCGTGTGCCTGTCCCTGAGGATACGTTGAAGCAGTACCATACAACCTGAACCGGTTACTCAGAGCAAGCAGTCAAACGGTGACATGTTAGCTATGTACGCTGAGGTGTGGTTGGCAGGCTCCCTGGCTGATATCACTCCTTGGGCACCTGGAAGCATTCCTACAGGAGGCAAGTCTTGATAATTACAGGATCCAGTGTTGCTCCCATGAAGCCTCCAACCTTCTCCATGCAGGGTCAAGTAGGACTTTGGGACACTCACCGTAAGGAGCTGAGAAAATGAACAGCTAGTAGTAGAGAAGTGGACGCCTCTGTAAGGAAGTTTTCCTTTAATGCCAATTAAGATACAAAGAGCACCATCCCACTCCCACTAAGATGCAGGATTGGCCAAGCAACAGTCCAGGGTCACCAAAAAAAGCAGAGCAATAAGAAAATATGATGATCAGAAGACCCACAGAAGCTCCACAAAGATCAACCTGATGTATCTTGCTATTATCAGAGAAAGCCTCCCTATCCTGGTCATACACAAAATCATTCAACTCTTTGTTTAGTTAAGGGCCTGTTCCTCTTTTGCTTCTTAGTAAATGAAAGCTGCTGCAAAACCACTTTCTCTGTACAGTAGATGCCTGTCTTCAGAAAAACTTTCAGTATTATTTCAGACACCATGCTCATAACCAATCTGGGGAGATGCAGACTAGACAGACCAAGGTAGACAGAAACCTGGCTGGATTTTCAGGCTCAGAGGGTAGCCATGGACAATTGGAAACCAACCAGTTACAAGCAGCATTCTCCAGGGGCTCATATTCAAGCCAAAATTGTTCAGTACTGTCATATTTTACTTATATCATCAGTATTCTCAACAGTGGAATGTAAATGCAGAGCCACTACTTCTTGTCAATGGCAACTCTTGACAACTCCTGGAAAGGAGCAGCGAAGGAGAGTCCAGTGCAGAAGGCAGGCAGATTAAGTACTTGGTTGATCATAACCAGACTTTACTGTGAAAAGATTTGAGATGCAACTCCCCCTGTGCAACTGAATCTTCCAGAAAGGAACACAGTTGGGATTTCGTGCTGAAAGTACTCACACAGTAGGTTGAGCATCCATCCAACTTCTCCTCTACACATTCAGGTCATAAAGAAAATTACTGCAATGATGGAGCTTCTAAACAAAACACCAAGTCATTTAGCATAAAATAAAATACACTCAAAATGAGATGCCGGGGTTGGAGCGTGAGAGCTGGTAGGGCTTCGTATCAATTGCAAAAGGACACAAGAGCATCTGTGGGGCTGCACTTACAATGTCCACTGTCCCAACAGAAGTTAACTGTATAGTGCAGCAGCACATTGAACCCTTCAGTCCAGGCTGTTCCCAGTGCTAGAGCAGGAAACGAGGCCCAAATTTTACTTTCTTAGTTGTCAGTGTGAAGACTAGTTTGAGGGACATCAACGGAAGCTGTAGGGAATTGGGGGAGAGCTGAAGATCTAAATTGGCTGAGAATCCACAAGCACTTCACCTCAGCCAACAAATTCCTAGTAACATTACAGATGAAGCGGCTGGAGAGCTGTGGGGAGCACTGGCTCTTGGCACAAATCAGAAGGCACCAGGTATTATCTTGGTTGCGTACATCCACCAGAGCCTCCTACAGCAGGCTGGGGGGTGGTACAAAAAGTGTTATCTTCAAGTATCAACAGAGTAAAAAATGTTACTGATGTGAACCTCAGCCCTCATCCCTTTTTAAAATGCAATTTACAATCCTTTAAATAGACGATTAGACTTTTTGGTAGAGGTCAAGAAAGGTTTAGCCGACTGAAGCAAACGACACTAATAATATAATCACCTTACAATTATAGCCGGGGAATTGCAGATGTTGCACATCCAGGTATTTCTGTTAGCTTATGATTAACAAGGTGACACGCTTGAAAGAACAAGCTCAGCAAAATTCTAAAAACCACATTTAAAAAGTACTTATTGAATGTCAACACCAAAAGCATTTACTTGATGCTTTCGGCTTTGTTTTATATTCTGTTACATTGGTTCAGGTTTGGGGAATTTGTGTTTCTTTTTGTTGTAGCTTTTTTCTCCCCTGAAACACGTAATACATTCTAGATTGTAAACATAATCCACTAATATTAAAGTTATAGCCAATTTATTACAGATATTATTTCCCTGATACTGAAACAATGTTATATATAAATATTTCTACATTAATATAAATACATGCAAAACAAATCAGAAAATAGAAGTCTTCAGTAAAGAACTACTAAGTTGCAAAAGAACTATATATTGTGTACTTTGCAATTATTCATGGTTGTAGCTTTACCAACCTATTCAACCTCACATTCTCTCTCTGATCCCAGAGGAAAAAAAAAATCCTTCTTGCTGTCAATCTTTCGCTTTGCACAAAGAAATCTGTCAGTATCATCGATTATCTTTTTAATACTACGCTTACAGGAAAGGAGAGGTTTTTCAATGCAGTTACTCACACACCTTAAGAAGCAAGGTTCTTGGCAAAGGAATAGTAACATCACCAAAAAGTGTGATTTCTAAGTACCATGCACAGAAAACGGTTGATATATCAACCAGCTTAAGTAGGGGATGGCAGAGATGAAGCATTAGTGTCATTTTTTCCGGCAGCTTCTGCATGTCTCTGTAAAAAATGACAGCAATATATAAATGTTTCGATCTATGACAGGTAGTAGAGACAAGAGTAGCCTGCACTGTTTTTAAGAAAAGGAAATCAACATTGGCCAAGTTTCTTTATTTCGTACTTCACATCTTCACTCAATACTGTTACTGAAGGCTTGAAAAATTGTCCTGTACACCATGAATATACAAAATTTATCTGAAGCATTAAATCTGTAAAAATAGAAACAGTTCAGTCAGAATAAGTGTAACTGAAGACACGGCAGACAGTAAAGGGATTGCTTATCTGGGCTGAAGACGTAGTCAGAAAGTAAGACTAACTAAAAGAACCACAGATTATTAAGGAAACAAAACTACGTAAATTAAGATTTTACTAATTTGTCAGAAGATAGGAGAGATAAAGGTAATGGATTTTATTTTAAATCAGTAAGCATAATGTCACTTTTTAGAGACACCTTGGCGGTCTAATTACATACAACTAGAAAACTCACTGCCTTCAGGCACCCTCATGTCAAGTGCAAATCTGCGCAGTTATAGAATATATTTATAAAATATACTATATGCAAACATCTTTACAGAGCTTTAAATCAAGCCAAAAAGTAAATATACTTGATGGGACAACAGGAAAAAAAAAAACCCAACCAAAAAGGAATCGATGCAAAAATGGGGGCAATGAGATTGTGGCCCTTCAAAGCCAGAGGAAACCATTCAGCTTGCCTGCAACAAAAAGGAAATGGGATTTGCACCTTAAAAGTTGACCATTAACAAAAGCGAAGAAAATCCCCTCTGTGCTTCTGCAAATTAACATAAAATTAGCTTTCATTATCTTAAACAATCTTCTAAAGCACAATGTCAACCCTTGAATAGCAATAACCAATCACATAATTGAAAGTGAAAGGGTTTCCCAGCTAAATTCAAATTACAAACTACATAATTCTAAGGAGTGCAATGCTCTGGAAAAAGCTTTAAATTAAATTAGTTTACTTGTAAAGCTAGTGTTAGGTTTTTTAATTAAAAAACAACTGGAAGCAAGAAAGCTGCAAGAGTACAAATGACATAATCGTTTTAGATACACCAAGTGAAAGAGTGAATTATCCACTGATGCAGACAGAAACATCCATTTGCTACATTATTTGCTTCCTTACTTCATTCCATCGCATGGACACACAGCTTAAGTATTAAAATGCAGAACAATAAATAAAACGGCTCAGATTACTAGCAAGGGGCAAAACACAATGTGTAATTGTGCTCTATCTAGTTTGTTTCAGCAGTCTTTTTCTCTTGCAGTTTATAAGAAAAAAATCATACTCAAGACTTCCAAAAAAAGTCTTTCTTTTTTTTTTTTTATCAGAAACTCAAGTTCACTTGCCCAGGTTTATAACCCAAGACATTTCTGTGAAGGAAGCACAGTGCAAATTATATGACTAACAAAACTTGCTTACATAGAAAGAAGTTTACTTGATTAATGTTAACTGGTATCTTTATGAAATACATCGTAAAACAAAGGTTAAATAACAGGACCGGGTTTGTGTTTTTTTTTTCCTCAGCCTTTTTTTCCTAATCCCTCCTTTGAAAATCTTACTGGGTTACAAAAATCTTAATAAAGTTCCAGTCTTCAGCAGATAACCATTATAAATGCTGCCAATCAATGCCAACTAGTGTTTGATTTGCTTCTTGTGCATGTCCAATTTCCTCTGTGATACTGTGCTGCTGCCAGAGTTTTTGAATCTTTTTAAATCGTTCTTTGCACAGATGTAAGGGATTCCCACGTCTGAAAAGGAGATAATACGTATCAGAAAAGATAAAACAGTGCAACTAAGCACAAACACTTGGGTGTGACATATTAAATAACAGATAATTCTTTAAACTATCAAAATATTTAGATAACCCTTTAATGTTATTCTTCTGTCAGAACCAATCAACAAATATTTGGATGAGTGAATGGGAGTGCAACTTTGTCTGGACCCCACCCTCACTGCTGAACAGTTCCCTCCAGCCTTTAGGGATCTCCTGTACAACCACAGAAGTCTGGACATTGGTTTTCAGCAACCTTTCCATGCTAAGCCACTTCATGTTCTATGATTTTGAGAAGGTTCAGAAGTAGCAAGCATTAACAGTATCAAATCCCCAAATCATTCTTGTAAGAATCAGAGACAGGAGTTAAGGCAAGGAATTTTAAATAGAATAATCTCATAGTATTTTTACTTGGTATTTAATTAGCACAGATTATACAAATAAATGCACTATATACTAATAAAAATTTTCAGCCTTAGTTTCTAGGCAACTTCACAGGTGCTAAAAAGATTTAAGTTTTTACACCTCAAGACCTGGGAGAGATCTTCCATTAAATACTTTCAACCTAAAAATATACACTAGCATTAAAATGTTTGAAGATATTAGATGCAGCAGCACTGTCAAAACCGTAATATTATCTATACAATTAAAATAAAAAGGTAACACAGAAAGTGTATTTTACAAAGCAGTTTTAGAATTCTTCTCTTTAAAGTATGTAGTCTTTTAAATATTTACCTGAGTCCCTGGTCTGTCTCTCCATAGTCATCGAGATAAGGAGGGGGATAAAAGCAGCCCTTTGTTTTTCCAGCTAAAAATAGCACCTGACATTCTCGTACTCTAGAGAGAAACACAGAGAAGATTTCAGGTACTGATTTTTATGTGAATAGTTCCGTATTTTCATTAACACTGCTTTTCCAATCCTCACCTACTTTCATTCTGTGTAATCTGCATGTATGGATTTTTAAAGGTACTTTTTTTAGAAAAAAAAACAACAAACAACCACCTAAAGATCTTACTCTCTTCCTGTTATAACTCCCTGACAAGCAATGAAAAACAATGTAGCTTCGTGTCATATTATTTGCAGTCTATGTAAAATACTCGACACAATCACAACAAGAAAATAAAACAATTTCACTTCTCACTAATCTTTGCCAAAGTGAAAAGAGACGTTATCTAACCTTGCCTTGCATGCTGGAAGACAATTAAATGAGTTTTCATGTTTTCAACAGCAACAGCAAAATAATCAAGGTTTTTACCTCCATTGTTTTGTAATACTTGAGTGGAAATAAACACACAGAGAAAACAACTTCAAAATGAAATTCCAATTTTCTATGATACTTTACCTTCAAGGAAACAACCCCTGAGCCTTATACCAAAGTATAAGGAAGACACACTTTAGTTTTTAGGCAACTCTGTTATTAAGAAGCCACTGCCTTTACAAACCACCCCTGCAATCACATTTATAGAACGATTCATTTCATGTCTTCACATACCATCTAATCCAACAACACAAGGAGAGGAGGTTCGGTTCCTTACCTAAGGAATATGCCCACTCCGGAACCACAGGTGTACGTATGTGCAGTGCAGGCTCCAACATCTTCTCCTTCTAATTCAGTTTGACAACAGTAACTCTGAGAACACAGCATGGTCCCACACACAAGGCACAATGTTGGGGCTCTGCTTTTATCTCCACCTGATTTTGGACACCTTTTGTTATGCAAAAAAAAAAATCCGTTGTAGGTATTAACTCTAGATGGTAAAAAGATTCAAAAGTACTTCTGAACATTTATATAGTCAACAATTATATAGATGCTTGCAATTTCTATTTCATTGAAATACATGTAAGTTTTGCTGGAAGAGATGACAATCATATGTGCCATTAGCTTTATGATTCTATAATCAACTTTCTGAGGCTTTTGGGTTAGAGGCTTCCCAGTTCATCAAAAGAAGCAGAAAATATTAAGGTTCCTCACTACGATTACATACAACTTACGAGAAATTTGATGCTTGGTTAATGAGGCAGCTGTAGTCGTCCGGAAGGTCTATTAATTTGTTGGATTCTCGTGCATAGCTGGAATAAAACAATCAAATTAACCACTCATATTTCAATGAAAATACACAGTGATTTCAACCTCATTCATGTTTTTCTGACTCATCTAAACAGCATCTGTGACTAAAATTTTTAAAATTTTTCCCCTACTCTGCCATTCACAGAGTAAAACAGTAGCACGTGAAAAAGAAACCCACAACATCTCTCAACTAGACCACCTCCACTTTTCTTAGTCATATTTTTTATGAATTGATGAAAACGCACAAGCAGAGAGTCAGAAATATATGTCATACGTATGCTTTTAGCAAAACCTCCTGATCAGGTCACTGCCCGTCTAACTGAGTATTTGTTCTGCTCTGATATCTGATTGCTTTGTATTTTCCTTTTGTCACTAATATTGAACAGAAAATAGTCTGACTCTCAAGTTCCAAGAACTTGCATCCTGAAGACAATGAAATATTCATCCAATGAAAAGGACCTATTTAACACAAAATACTTGTATCTTTAGAAATAACAGTTAAAAGTTCTTTTTTTTGTAGATGTAACCAACTAGATTTTAATAACCTTCAGTTCTAGGAGTAATACAAATTAGACTGAAATGTAAATAGATGTTTGGAACAGAAGCAATGTATAAGAACATGCTGAAAGGAAAGAAATGACTGTCAAGTTAGACAATCTTGGGAAGAGCAGTTAAGAATTAGCAAAAAACATGGAAAATAATCCCAACAATTACACATAACAGGAAATCAATTATGCAGAGTATTCTTACTGTGTAAGAAACTCTGTTAATAGCCTGGCATTTAACAGATGAAGTGATTAATTTTTGTTGTTGTCACTTAGCTTTGTATGCATAATGTTGGAAGATCAACTATGTATTTAGGACAAGAGACTAAAATGCAAGGATACGTTTTTAATGACAGCATTTTGAACCTCAGTTTCATTTCTTATTTGGATAATTGATAACCACTGTTTTTACCCAGTGTTCATAAAGAAAAACACTCCAAAGCTTTTTTTTTATGCCCACTAAGGATTAAACGTGATGCTTATCAAGTTTTCTTTTTAGCAACTGACTTGATTTCACCAAAGAATTTGGATTCGTTGAGAAGAATTCAAAAAGCTCTTTAGTGCCTGGTATTTTTAAACAAAGGTTACCTATGCCTATTAGCAACAGCGTATCTTTTGAATCAAAAGGTACAAATCTACTATAGGAAACATGAGAAGAAACGTTACGGCCTCCAATTACTGCAGATCAGTCTAAATGAAATGGTAATATTTAACTTTGCTTTTTAAATCTACTGATTTAAGCAATATTTCACTTCCCTTACAAATTTTCAAAACTCTCTTTGCTTATCCTATGCTATCTTCATCATTCAATATAGCAGAACTGGTGCTGTGTTATTATGAACACCCTTTAGGAAAAAATAATTGGAGTAAACAGTAATATTGAAGTTTCTCTCTGCTTAACATTTCTCCATGTTTACCTGATAGCATGTCTCTTGCCTTCCAGATACCTTTTTACTTCATTGTTGCTGCACCAACTAAAAGAAAGAAAAAAAAAGGCTTTTAACTTCAATGGATTATACTTTCCAAAAACAAATAAGCAGAAAATCCACGATACATTTATTCAATAATCTCTACAACCAAAATTATTTCTTTAAAACCATTTTTTTTTCACAAATTCTTTTCAAAGTCTACGATTCACTTCCATATATGCGCTCCTGGGAGAATACTTATATTATTATATTGTGCAGGATTCTATTACATTTAAAATAAGCATAAAAACATGACTTACCTTTCTATTAATGTATTCAGAAGCTCACTATTTTCTTGGAAAAGGCAAGTGAGGTTGTTTGGCAAGGAAAGATAGCTACATAAGTGTTCAAACTGGTTTGTTCCATTTACTGTAAAAAAAGTATAATCCTTACAATTATATTTAAGGGACATTATCAACAATAAACCAAATAGAGCTCTAAATAATGGGCCAGCTTCTTTCTAACTGTATTCTCCCACACCCAAAATGTGGTATGAAGTATGAAAGTGCAAGTGAAGGCACCAGACAGCTGTGAGACAGGTCAGTGACAGGCAGTACACCACAGCCTCAGAAATACAGAAGTTGGAAATGCCTGCAATGCCAAACTCTACTGAAATACGTGGGACGCAACTGCCAGACTGACATATTTGTACAGGTCTGTTGGTTTGACACCCCGGGTCTCTGCTCTCCCAACTTGCAGGACATGCCTCTTCCACGACATGGCCTCTTTTGCTCCTGAATAAAGGAGTGAAGAGAATTGCAAGAAAAGCTGTGCTCGCTTTCCTCTCATGCCAAAGTCACTGCTGTTTCACAATTATATTTCTCTAGTAAAACACTAGAGAAAAGCAATACAGGCCAGTTGTGGGATCAGTGGGGTCCTGAGGCGGGGTAGCAGGAAGGAAAGCAAAATACCCAGTGCCATGGCCACCATCAGAACATCCCTCAGTGGCAGGGCCATCCAAGCACCTGGGACTCGAGGACTCCAAAAATAAGTGAAGCAAAGCCTTCCTCTTCTCCTCTCCTACAACCAACTCTCTAAAGGACCACGGATCCAATGTCTGAAACTACACCTGCACTCTGTACCGCATCTTTAGAGTATCTGTAACAAAGAACTCAAGTGGTCACTACTGGTCCAGACTGTGAACTTGAGAAACCTTGTAAGAGAAAATCAAAGTTCAGGAATAGAGGTTTCTTTTATTTTGGCCCAAATGCGTAAATATTGCCATAGTTAAATGAATTGTTAGTTTAAAATAAATAAAAATCTACATTTGAAAACAGTACTCAATAGGAGATTTGAAATGATCAAAATTTCACTTTACAACAGAAGATCATCAATTTCTAAGTAATCTAGTACAGCCTTGGCCTCTATCCTAAAGATAGATTTTTAAAATAGAAACAAATTTTATTTTTGCCTTTTTCATTCTGCAGATATAATACTGCACTGGTAGTAATGCAGCTTGTAATGCATTTCATTCAATCAGCTTCTACAGAGAAGAGTTTAAATAAACATTTATGGACAAAATAAATTACGTGTCTTGAAAAGCTGATTTAACACAAAGCAGACAGTACCTTGCAATTCTGAGGGTGCTGGGACTCCATTTAAGTAATGGAAAAACAAAGCAGAACATCTCAGGAAAGGCATGATTCCAGCTTTTAGATTCCTCCACAGGTGCCAGCCTGAGGAAATCTCTTTCAAGGCACTTAAGAGAACACAAGAAAAATGTTTGCTTTTATTTAATCATTTCAGTTTGAGAGCTGTACTTAGTAAGTCTTCTGTCATATTTCATAGTAAATTACTGACTTTAGTTGAAACAAGCATTATGGAAAGTGTTCATTTCAAAGCTAACTCCAAGAAAAACAACAAAATGGAGATTCATAAAAATGTAACCAACTGTGACATGAAATTACAGAATATTTTGCATACATATTTCAGATCCTAACAAGTTTTCTGTATTCAGACATTGCCAATTCCAGATTCTACACATCTGCAAACTGACTAAAAAAATTGTTTCAGAGCATAATCTTCATGAGCACAGAGGAATTTATAGGAATAGATACTTGAAAAGTGACTCTAGAAGTAGTAGATAAGAAACAAGATGCAAAAGTTCAAGTTAAAAGTCTCATCTTTGACAGCATTAGTATATACAATTCAGCCAGTTGTTAATGTTGAGCCCGTGAGGGAGAAAAATTTGTAAAATTTAATCAAAAGATCGCACTTTTACCTTCCTGTACACTGGCAAAGAAATTTATACAGTGTGAGTACAGCTACTTCCTCTTCACTGTTAGTGTTTTCTTGATCCATGCCATTCTCTTCTGAAGAAGAGAGAAAGAAATAAGCACACTGCTTCATACACATTTATATAGCAAGAATGTAATTTTTCAAGCTTTGAGAAAAAAATCCAAAACCAAGTGAAACGTTCCACCGTACTACAGCATGGCGTATTGGAAAAACATTTTCTGCTGCACATCTTACTTGGGAAGTTCACACTATGGTCAACTCCACGGAGGTGTTGGTTTACTTGTTTGCTTGGTTGGATTTCTTAATATACTTGCTTGGAGTTCTTTGCTTTTGGTGTACCACACTGTATCCAGTTCCTCTTGCCAGAAGATAGATTGACCCTTACCTTGCTAACTGCAACTTATTCATTATGTGGTGCCTAAGCCAAGTCTCTGCATGGAACACTTGTAGGCACGGCTACGTTAGCTGGACAGCTAGGATTCATAACTAACCATGCTCCAAAAACCCTCCAGTGTCAAGCAATAAAGACTGAACTTTCATGACTACAATTTATCAATGCTTTCTATGGGCTGAAAGAGAGAGCACCAGCAAATTTATTTTGCAACTGTAAACTGCATGCATTTACCAATAGTGCTTTCCAAATACAGATTTGAGGAGTCATTTCAACAGAAGTTGAAAGAAAAGGGAATTACCTGTTGATGAGGTAAGTAAAATTTGTATTATGTGTGCCATGGTGACAAGATGAAACAGATGAAGATCTCCAGTGCCAAGACTAGCCCCTGAAAAATCCTGACAATGTACAGCAGGGAAAGAGAGCACCAAGCTTACCTGTAAAAGAAAACAAAAAAGCTGGTATATTCCTTTTCTTTTTGAATCTTGCCATTTTCTCTGCTCATGCTGCAATGACACCCTTTGAAGTCAGCATACCTCATAAGGCTAATTTTGAAGCTAATAAGGCAGCAATCATTTAAGCAAACATTGACTGTCAGGGGGGTTTGGGGTCTGCTTTTTGTTTCATGCTTTTTGCTCATGGGGGCATTTGATATTGTTTTTGTTTTCTTTAACATTCAAAGAGTCTACATTCCACCTCATTTTAACCCATTTTTTATTTATAGATAAGAATACTTGAAATACAAAAAGTCTTTAAATTGTATTAAGTAGTGAAAAAATACTGAAAACTTGAACATTTCGAAACGTTCCTAACCCAGACTAATGAGAAAGTTACCAATTCAGTTTTTGCATAGTGTCAATCAGATCAAAACATTGTTAATATATATTATGTAATACTTACCAATAAATGAAACATGTCAATATCAAGTATAGAAGGAAGATTTCCATTTTTTTCATTAGGCACCAGTGCTGAGTATTTGAAAGAGAAAAATAAGCTTATTAATTGAACATCTATATATGAAAAGATTTTCACGTGCTTCAGTTAAAGCGAGAGCCGTCTCCTTGGTTTACATGCTTGAAGTACTTAAAATACAAATGTACCTGTTTTCACCAGAAAGGTGTGAATTCAAGAGTTGTTCAACATTATTGGGAAAGACTCTTGCCTACTTGACTATGCTGTATTAAAATGAAACAAAGTAACTAGAATAAATTAAGTGCTGCCATTCACTACTCCCACAGTGACTTTCTTTCCATGCCTTAGGTTTCCAGTGGGAGATAACATGAGACAGTATCTCAAGCTCTGATCCAGAAATAATCTCAAACACTAGTGACTAAACAAACACTAATTGTTGTCTGTTGCGCAGCTGTTCAAGGGAAACTTTTGCAATTCACTTAACTTCACAAGGTTCACTAAGTTCGCCTCATGTAACTCATTTGCCTGCAGGCACAAAAATACGTGGCTAAAGAGTCTCTTAAATTCATTGTTTTATCTCTAAATTAAGAAAGAGCTTCATATTGGTTTCTCCATCTCTGTAGTGTTCACTTTCACAGTAACCACAAAGTGTTCACCAAAGCACTCCAGCTGACAACAGAAATTCACACACTTAATAAATTCCAAGTACCTCCATTTAAAAGCAAACATAAAGAATCTTGAAGTTGTTACAACATATTTAAAATAACAATCAAGTTGCAACAATTGAAAGCTTCTTTACCGCAAGCAATAAAATCTGACTTACAATAAAAGAGTTTCAACTGCAGCTATGAGAATAGTTTTACAATGTCGCTATAAGCATTAAGCTGCCAAGTTTAAAAACACTGCTACAGTAAAAAATAGCGTCACCATAACTTAAAAATACTTCAGTTGAAGACTGCTGCCTTGCTGGCCAAAAAATTAACAGCTGAGGAGCTGTGACATTTTGAAGCTATTTCCATTAGCAAACATTTCACCACCACTCAGATTGCAAACGCTTTTACTTTTCTATGCACATAGACACAGAACTTCAACCCAAAAGTGAAAAATGGTTCCATTCAAAATGTGACCAGAGCAAGGGACGTCCAAAACCAAACTTTTAGAACTTTTAGTCAGTAAGCTATCTTTACGTATAGTTCATAGAATACTGATCACAGAATCACAGAATCGTTATGGTTGGAAAGGACCTCCAGGGTCATCAAGTCCAACCTTTGTCCTAGCATCTCTCTAACCAATACACCATATCCTCAAGCACTGAATCTATTCGTTCCTTAAACACCTCCAGGGATGGTGACTCCACTACCTCCCTGGGCAGTCTGTTCCAGTGCCTAACTACCCTCTCAGTGAAGAATTTCTTTCTAATATCTAATCTAAACCTTCCCTGACAACTTGAGGCCATTTCCCCTCGTNCCTGTAGCGTTGCTGAGGGTTGTTGTGACCAAAGTGCATGACCCGGCACTTGGCTTTGTTAAACCTCATACAACTGACCTCAGCCCATCGCTCCAGCCTGTCCAGATCCCGCTGCAGAGCCTTCCTACCCTCAAGCAGACAGATCACAGGCTAATGATTTTCCCTTATTCCTAGTTGTGAAAAATAAAACAGCAAAGACTTTCCCTTCATAAAAACACAAGCAGTGCAGTTGCTTCTGTCATCTGAAAGGTAGAAGAGCTTTGAAGAAGCATTGATTCAAGTTTTCCAGAAAACCCAAACCATGGGGAACACCACATACTACAGAGTTCCACTCAAATAGTTAAAATTCTCTTCTGCTTCATGCGGAATATGGCTCAATCATTACTGCTATAAACTGATGTCAATTAAGTTCCTCCCCATAAAGCTGCCAACTGTTTCCTGAAGCAGGTGACACCAATTCCACCAGTAATTTCAGTATATGAATGCATTTTAAAAGTTTCCCTGCTCTATCGACTATAAGTGTAAAAATTATCCCATTTTATAATACCCTTTCAGAATATTCTTCTCTTGGGTAATTACTGCATTAGGCTGAACTCCAGACTTTTCACCTGTAACTACAAATGCTTCAAGCCTGCAACATGACCTAACATAACAAGTCCTGTGTTAGCACATATCCCACTTTTTGAAGACAGAAGTTTGCAGGTGTATTACAGACCTAGAACTCTGCAAATATCCCATTTCCTTTATGGCTATATTAATCTTAGTTTTTGAATTTTCCTCTTTAAATTTACAGTGCATCACTTCTCTTTTGTGAAGGACCACGCTTCTTTCTCCATTGCTCTAAGTAGCTTTCTAAAAGCAGCAATTTAAATGCTGGGAAAAATCAACAGAACTCCTTCACAGCAAAATATCCATGCTTCTTTTGAAATGTATCTTGGAACTACAGACCAAAAGAAGTGTCTTTTTTCTATGGTATGATGAAATATATATTGGTACAGATGCAAAAATACCAGCTCTAGGTCTATTACTTAAAAATATTACATAAAACAAACTGATTGTTAGTCTTGATTAAAATAACCCTGTAAGCATTTTTCTGTCTCTGCATCTTTGTGATAAAGACCGTAAGGTGGTGAACTTACATGCTAAAAGAGTACAAAAGTGGCCCTGTGCTGCTGAAAGAGATGAAACTGTCCAGTGAGCTGCGGCAAATCTTGTTAATGACGTAAGGCAGTCATCCTTTAAAAACAAAAAGAGAGACACTGCCACCGTTAAGAAAGTTCCTCAATGTGAAAAGGCCTTTTTGACTTAACAGCTTCTTTGCAGACCCCTCAGCTGGAGTTTACGGAAGCTGTTTGAGTGTCTATGACAGATATTTATGTTTATGCAAATACATCAGTTCCCTTCAGTATTCTTATTTTGGCTGTTACGAGAAACCCTGCCCTTACCAAACTATGTATTTATAGAAAAAAAACAATAACAGTTTTGCTAGATTTTTTTAAAAAATAGATTAATAATCAGATACTAATTGACTAAACAGTGGTGCTCAATAAATATAACTAACAAATAGCCATAACTTAAAATTTAGATAGCATGCATTAAAGAAGCACAATTCTCTCTTTTTCCATTGATTTAGAGAGCAATTGCTACTGGATCCTTACCTGTCGACAAGGTAAATGACCAAATAATGGTTTATCTTCATCAGCTAAAATTCGTTCTGGAAAAAAGAAACCAACAAAAAAACCACAAAATATTTCAGTGCTGTGAATTTAACTAAATCCTGAAATTCACATATAAAGGAGTAAAATGATCATATTATTACCTATAGTCTGTATCGTGTAAGCACAGCTTCCCCAGCACATTATAGGTACACGTGGATCTTCTTCATTTGGATGAACCTTCAAGCCTACTTTGTAAGTTGCCGTACCAAAAGTTGTCAACATCTCTTTAATGCTCTCAGAATAAGGATTCCTGAAACAAAGAAAACAATATTATTAATTCATTACTTTGTCCACTGGCAGCATAGTACTTTTAATGAGGAGCATTCCCCCCCCACAGATGAACTCCAATATCCTTCTTCAAATCTGGTATTCTGTAACAGATACACTCCCAATTATTTTTTTATTATTTGATTGGAACAAATATTTTTTAATGTTAAGAATATCCAGTCTTCAAAGAAAATATAGTTAAGGCTAAATCAAAAGAATTGTGACTGATAGCAAAATCAGTCATCAGCTAGGATAGGTATCTTGCATTTTTGTGTGGAGCTGGCAAATGAATACCTGTACCGTGTAACAAATTATTACTTTCTCCTCATGGGAGGAAAAGGTAAACTCAAGCACAAACACATCATAATAGCTGAAATTACATATTAATGTACTCTCAATTTCATAGTTTTCCTTCATGTTTTACTTGTAGCACTGAGCTATAATGAATCCTTCATCCAGTCACACATAATAGGGAAACAAAGCTTACTTCTGATGTCAAAGTTTATACAACTGCAGCATCTTTTCTGCATATCTGCTTACCACATTTGTCTCTGAAATTCTATGGTGTTATTGACTACTTGTGGGTTAGACTGCAATACCATTGTACCATACTACCAGTAATGGGATCCAGTTTTCCAATTAAAGCAAAATACATTTATTCGCCTTAATTATTGTGACTACTGGGCTATAAGGTCTCAACCTACTTTCATGTTACCATTTCGTGATGAATTTTAATGATTTCTTAAGATGCAGATACATACTTGGGTTTGAAATCTGGTCTAAATCCTTCAGGTAATTGCAGTTGATCCATTTTTTCTGAATTACCAGAATTGCCTGTACAAACAAGAAGTGAAAAAGCACCGATTATTCACCTGTACATAATTTTTACATTACAAAAAGGTGCAGGAGCACATAATCAGAAACTGAAATTCTAAGGTATTCTTGCTAATTTTGCCACTCAACTCCACTGTGGTAGAACCAGAATACTTGGTCTTTTCCATTAATATTATAACAGTTTCACACACAAATATACACATTTCTTCAGACTTACTTGCACCGCCTTCATCTCGAAGTAAATACAGCGCTTTCACTTGCTGAGATACTGTTTTGATCCACTGAGTTAGGTTTGGTTGACCTGAAAAGTCTAACCTGTCCAAAAATATATATAAACAGAATACAGACATTAGTTAAAAACAAACTATATGCAGAATTAGTATTTCGTAGGTATTTACTGTTCTTCTGTTTCTCAACAGGCTCTTTCTCTGCTGTCTACATATTTCTTTGTTCAGTTCTTTTCCTGCAAGTCCTACACTTTGCTGTCCTTTCATAGTCCCAATTCTACACTGTACAATAATCAAGGAAGGTCCATAACCCAAAATAAGTAGGCAGGTAATCCACTTGAGGTTATCAAAACAGAAGATAATAAACATGTTGAAAGTGGTTTTTGGGGTGTGGCTCATTTGGGATTTGTTTTTTTCCCCTACTTTTACTGAAGACATTTATAAACCAAACAAACCTGTTAAACAAAACTCTTGGCGGAGGAAGCAGAGGAATAACAGTGTTGCTTAAGCATTCACAAAGTGGGCAGAGGAATTCACCATTTTCTACATCATAACTTGTATGTACTCGTAATCTCTGTTGTCTTCGCTGCTCTTTCGCTTGGACAGCATCAAAATACCTTTAGAAAAGAACAAGATATTAGCAGCAAATTATTAAAACATTACTTCAACATATAAATTCATGAATTCTATTAAGACACTGTTTTGCCTTTTCCCAGAAAAGCTCTATGCTCCGACTGATAAAGTATTACTAACTGCAGGCTATTCCCAGGTTTTGGCAGCCCAAATCCTCCAAAGTGCTTAAGTTCACTGGGCTGTTAAAATCATATTTAGGTCTGAACTTTAGCCATTTCCATTTAGGAAAAAAAGGGGTAAGAGGAGGAGTTACAGAGAAAGATGAAGGATTTTTTAAAAATTCTTCAGTTTTATGTAAAATTTTAAGTGAGGTGCCACAAGCGTTATCCACGTGCACATTCCATTACAGCCCATAATAGAGCAGTAACTGGAAAAACTGGTAGCTGATGTCTGAATCCTACAGGAAAAGGGAATTGAATTCACTGCTTTGCTAAACGTAACTGCTATTCCAGAAGTCTCTGAGATAGTTTAGAGGATGCCTAATGATGACCCAAAAGTGGTCAGAATACAGATTATCTAAGGACGTTTCCAGGAGTTCATGGCAACCACACAAGACTGTATGTGAGCTACACAGGATTACAAAGAACATATCTTCATTGAGTAGTGATATCAAAGACCACAAATGAAACCTGCGCATGGTTATGGCCATGGAATCTCCGGGAGCTCCTAATGACCTTCACACACAAGGCAGAAATTGAAATAAAGCACTTCAGGAGCCATGCCAAGGGCCAAAGCAAGGGTCTAATTGAAGTCAGAGGCTTGAATTGTTTCTATTTGTCATGTGACATTGGCACCACATAGCAATAAGCATGTTTATCCCACCCCAAAAATCAAAGAACAAAAATAATTGAAAAAGGTTTCCTAAAAAAACCTAAGAACAAATGATAAAATTGAGTTTACACTGAAGATAAACTTTACTAGGTCACATATATTTCTACTTCAAATTAAACATAATGGAGGAATTAAGAGTGCAAGGGATGCACTGTCATTTAAAACTTCAGTAGAGTGCACTAGAAGCAGCAGGAACACATCTATTAGTGAACTGAAAAAAAATCAGAGAAATCTGAGCCTCAGTGTTTGGATACATGTGCACCACATGGGATTACGCATAGGGATAAACAACCAAAGGGAATGAAAGCTTCTGCGTGGCTTTGGATTCTTCTTCTCCAAGATGACAGAGAGTAAATTGAAATTATTTTGAACATGTTTACAGTATTTATTTCAATAATTTCTGCTACTAGTGCCATTAGGCAAGCTGATGACATGACGAGCTATCTGGACTAAAAACTTAAATATAGCTTTTTACCTTTGCCAACAATGAGCATGCATAATATGTCCACAGCTCCCTGTGTGTGTTCCACATGACAGATCTGGGTGCATGAATAGTGGGTCATACTTTTCTGTATTTAAAACAAAAACAAAACAACTTTGAAATAAGCATTTATCAATATACTTAGCTGCAGAGAAATGTTGCCACATTTGTGTCATTATTAAACTTTATCACAAAAGTATAACTCATTTGATTAAGCATAAAACATATTATTAATCCACAACAACTTCTGTGGACCATTTACAAGTACCATGTCACTTTTCTTTGAGCATATGTACAGTACTCGGACTTCAAACCAGGCTTTCGGAGGTAGTGGGCCCTGGTAAGAGTCCCCAGGAGTTACCTGCAGTTTTGGTGGTTCAGTACTATTAAACAATGAGTCTAAGAACCTTACTCTTCAGAGTGAGAGTGCAAAATGACTCAGTGCAGAAATCTTATATGCGTTTACATACACAGAATCAAGAGAAACCAATACCACTGACCCTTGTGATCTGTTCCACAAAGTCAGCTAAACCCAAGCATTTTTTATTATCACTGAGGGATCTCAAGTCATATACCTTAGAAGAACATGTATCTTGTGCTTTCACAGCACTACCTCCACACCTCCTCTCTCTATACTATGGGAGTAGTTTAAGAACAAACACTTGTGATTTTTAAGGGTTTTTAACAGCTACAAATAATTTGTCATAAATGGCTGGCAGAACAGTTAGAGAATGCTTTGCAGTGATTTTACGTTATTTAGAACAAACGTTTCAACCTCACTATAACGTGGCAGTTTTCCCACTGATCACAGTGAAGTCATTCACAATTATATGGTTAAGATTAGAAGGCGACGCCACTATCTCAGAAGAAAGCACGCGGTTATTACAGTGACTCCAACATCCATTAACACTAAAGACAACGATGAACATTACTTACCAGGGTCTGGAGAAATTTTGTTTCTATTTTTAGACAACACAGTCGATCGCTGAATAAATGCTGCCAAGACCATAGCCCTGCTGTCCACTTTAACTTCTTGTTCCTCCTGACACAATATGCACATAACAACCTGTCTGTGTTCAGCTACTCTAGTTTGCTCTGGTCCCAAGGCTGTGAGTTTTGCATCTGAAATTACAGGGCTAGAATATTCAAAGAACACTAGTGAGCAAATTATTTGAAAAACATTACAAATCAGATCATTATTTAAATGCAGTTAATGAGCTTTCTAGCCTTACGATAAATGCTAACAAAAAATAGTTTTGGCATTTATACAACAATTACTATGTCTCCAGAAATAGGACATCTTTTCCAGAAAAAAATCCATTACCTCCCAGTAGTATTAACCATTGCATTTTAACATAGAGCCTGTATGTGCAACCCTCCATCATCACCATCCCTTAAGCGTCTGACAAATTGTGAAAGCAGTCTCCATACCCACAAAGTCATTAGCCTGCTTCAATTCATATTTCCAGCTACAAGCAGCTTTTCTTCCAGATCCCCAACAGATATATAGCAACTATTTCCAATTAACTACATTTAATAGCATAGTCTCCTCAGTATTATTATTTACTGCATTATTTTACACAAAAAATTATTTCCCTGTTTATGCTGAGTACTATGAGGATGGGATGAGGAAGGAATCGATATTTATCCCACCATCTTGACAGAAAGGAGGAGGAAGCATTCTATTTATTCACTCCTGCATTTTTGGTCTCAAAAAACTTACGAATAATTTTTTCCATCAAGACTTTCAAAAAGCATTTTTTTAAACCAGTAACAATAGGACAATCTGATGTAAAAGTTAAAGGAAAAATATTTCAACAAGATTCCTTTACCTATGTTCACGTACGCCAGAGGTTGAAGTATCTAGCTCCTCCAAAGTTTGCTGAAAGAGTTCTTTGTTCTCGTTAATGAAGTGCCGTTGCATTTCAGACATCTGGGCCATGATCTTCTCCCTGCGCAATCTGGCAATCTCAGCTTTTCGCTTCCTTTCAGCTTTGTCCTTATCACGTGAACTCTGAAATTGTATTCTTCACTCAGTCATTTTTCAAATCTTATTGCAACAGACTATTTTAGCTACTGCTATGTTCCTAGCATCCAAACAATGAAAATCTTACAAAGACAAAAGAAAAAAAGTCTACGAAGAAGTTATTTTATGCCCCTTTTTTTTTTTAGCCCCTGTTCAATGCAGATCCAGAAGGCTACCTCTCCCCGTCAACCTTTAACTGTATTTTGTATTTCTCTTCCCTTTGAGCATTCGTAAGATAAAAAGGTAAGTGATGGGTCTCCTCTCTAGCACTGCTCTTCCTTTGTACAAGCTGTGTTCCAAAAGCACGACAGTGCTCCAAGGTCTTTGTGTAGTATCTAGAATGTCACGACAAGCTAAGTGAATTGTCAGAGCATATCTGAAACGACCTGCATGGTAAAAATACAGGTTTTTTTCTTTTAACAACTTTCCAAGGAGTCTCAAATTCTGGGAAGAGCAAGAGCATTAAATGCTGCGATCAATACTACAAACAGTTGCAAGGAGTAGAAGATTTGGAGCCTACAACATATAAGCAAAGAAAAATTGTCCAGGGACTCTTCCAATAGGTCTGTCAAACAAATGGGTTTGATTTTTAAGCTGCAAGGCAGAATTTTGGAAATCACTGATGTTTCCCATCTCAGATTTAGAGCTGCAATTAGAAATAATCCTTTGCTAGTCACAACCCAGGTCTATTCCAGACCAGATAACTCTCACAGCCTGCTTTTACCTCCTCCATAATATTTCCTTCTGTCTCAGCCACAGGACTTGTAGAAGAGCTTTCTCTTAGTTTCTTGATAGTATTAAAAGTCTGCAACAACAAAAAAATAACAATTTCTTTGCGACATTTGAAAACAACTGTGTATACTATCAGGCTGGCCAGATAACGCACAGCGTTAGATTCCAGAACAGGATAATAGTAGGTGCCACAAATCAATACGGGAAATAAGGAAATCATCACAATATCATTAGGTAAGTTTCCAAAAACTTCTTTCCATGATTTTCAGCAATTATATAAAATAGATTTACCTTCAATATCCATCTGATCATGTCCTTGTGCACCTCCAGATGAGGTGCATTTTGCAGTGTTTCTAGCATAGCTAGTATACTAGGGGAATTATTGGGTGCCTCTCCTGGTCCTGAAAAAAAATTACAACCATTGATTATACTGTTACCTGAAAAAACAATCATTCACTAATATGACAAATAACCACAAACAACACTTGTATGTGTTCAGTTGCTGAAGAATTCCTTCAGCAAATAGGCACAATATGTAACTTTCATTACTCCCTCCACAAACGTTTTCATGAATACCCTCTAAATCCTGAAAAGTTAATAGGAAATAGTCTTAACTCTTGCTCACTGGCTACATTTTCTTACAAGACAAACGTACTGTATGTGCTCTCTGGTTCTTTTTATCTTGAGAGTTGCCATGTAGAACTTCCAAATACTTTATTTCCCACTGATTTTAAATGGAAGTGTCTTAGCAACTTTCATGTCTTAGCAAAACTAGAGCCACTAGTCAGAAGATACAAAGGAGAGTCAAAATTAAAAGACCATTTAAGAACACAACTACAGTTTTTGCAATTGTAGCATCTGATCATGTACAACTACCTCTGTTGAGACGCTTCTTAAAACATTAAGAATCAGATTAACTGAAAATTATTTAAGTTTCAGATTTCTCCTCTAGAAAAGGCCTTTAGTACTGCTACTATCATAGAATTTACACATATGTAAAGCACATATGTATACTAAAATTTTGATGGATAAACACATATACTCTTCTGGTAAATACTGTTGCAGAAGAATAAAATATGACACAGTGGTATTTCCAGTTATTTAAAATTTGCTACACAGTTGAAAAGACAGGCATACTTGATATTTTCTGAGTGAAGGTGAATGTAACAACATTCTCCTCACTGAGATTCTCCAGATGTTGTTTTTCTTCTTGTAGTGCCATTCCAATCAAATGCAAAACCTAGGTGAAAATTAAAAATGTTAGTTCTTTTCTAAGTAATTCATGTAATCTCCTTATATAGTTTGGGCAATTCATTAAGAGAAGGAGGTCACAGCATAAAAAAATATATCTGACTTTATTTCTATATACATAATTCCAAAGCTACATTACACAAGAGTGTTTGTTTACAAATACTTGAAACTTTTCCAGATTAAAAAAACACATTATACCACTTGTATCTTTCTTTTTGCTGTCCTGTCTAGTGAGTGAGAAGTAAGTGCTTCTTAGCTTTCTCCCTAGCGATTATATGTTATTATTGCAAGTCTCTGGAAAAAAGCATGATGCACAGTTTAAATCCCTCTTACATACAAAATTTAGCTGACAAAAAGTTAAAATTATTAAACTGAAGTTATTCTAACAGTCTAGAAACACATTATAAATTAATGCTAACTTTTAGGTCAGTAAAAAGCTGTCATCTCCTTGAATTTAAAAACTGAAATGACCCTATTTGGCACTTAAATAGTCTGATGGGCATTTCAAAGCTGAAACAAATCTTGGTGGTGAACTCTGTCATACTGAATCAACCCCTTCTGCCACCCCAAACTGGCAGGATGCTCAAGACAAAAAGCATTACTGAACGCCTGGAATCAACTGAAACTCGTCTAAATGAAGGACAATCACTGGAAAATCTGTAGCAGAACCAGAATGCAACAGTCTTAAGTATCTACAGAAAAAGTAGTAGAACTTGATCTGAGTCTTTAAGTTGTTTTACTTCATGTTAATAAGTGACAGTCAGTAT
This sequence comes from Eurystomus gularis, assembly GCA_013400335.1. Lineage (NCBI taxonomy): Eukaryota > Metazoa > Chordata > Aves > Coraciiformes > Coraciidae > Eurystomus > Eurystomus gularis. The sequence goes on along the minus strand of VZZY01007347.1, from coordinate 272,090 downwards.
TTCCTTAGTCTATCACATCTACCTAACAAGGTCTCATCAGACATGGGCTACCCCTTCCAGATGTCTCATATCAACACTTGCATGATGCTTCCAAGACAAGAGTAGTTTACTTGGGAAAGATGCAGCCCAGGTGCATGGCACCAGTGAACATGAAGTGCCATGAGTTTCTGAGCAATTGACAGCTGCCTAATGAATCACACATTTTGGAGTGGGTCCAGAGAAGGGCTGAATATGATCAGAGGGCTGGAACATCTCTCCTACAAGGACAGCCTGAGAGAACTGCAGTTCTCCAGCCTGGAGAAGAGAAGACTCTGGGGAGACCTTGCTGCGGCCTTTCAGTATCTGAAGGGTGCCTACAAGAAAGCTGGGAAGAGACTTTTTACAAGGGCTTGTAGTGACAGGAGAAGGGTTAATGGGTTCAAACTGGAGGAGGGAAGATTTAGATTAGATATAAGGAAGAAGTTATTTACTCTGAGGGTGGTGTGTCACTGGCACAGGTTACCCAAGGAGGTTGTAGATGCCCCAACACTGGATGCGTTTAAGACTAGGCTGGATGAGGCTTTGAGCAACCTGGTCTAGTGGAAGGTGTCCCTGCCCATGGCAAGGAGGTTAGAAATTATCTTTAAGGTCTCTTCCAACCCAAACCATTCCTTGATTCTATGAAGAGCAACACAAAGGTACTCAAATGGCTGAGTATCTTTTGGTTCAGTTTCAAAAAAATAAAAATAAAATCTTATTCTAATTGGTTATTCCAAAGTCTAGCATTCTTACATCACCTATATGTAAACACATTCTTAATTTTTTGTTATGACTTATTATACTGGTGTGTTTAATTCTCAGCTTTTTCTGTGTTATACAGAATTGATGTTAAACTTGGCTATAAAAGGAATATATAGACAATGAGACTGAATGTAAAAAAAAAAATAAATCAATATTCAAAGCTGAGGTTTCATTGCAAAATGTTACTTAAAAATTCATGAATATTTTTGAAAAGTTTGGGTTTAGATACTAAACCAACATCCCTGACCAATATAAGAGCCCTTTGATGGCATTTCACCACTTCTCTGTATACCCCAGAAAACGACCATCATGGACAATAAAATCAGGACAACAGCAACCCTCCAAGTTTCTAAAGATCATTACAAACAGTGAGGGAAAACCAGTTCAGTTGAGTTTCTCAAAGTTTCTACAGTTTCAAGGTATAAAATAATTTTCTGCACTTCTATGTTTTTTTTCTGAAGTGATTTAGCCTAAACTGAAAATATGCAAAATAACATCAAGAAAGTCAGTGCGCTTTACTTAATATACAACAACACAGATAAACTGGTTCTTTACCAAAACAAACACTTTCAACTAATTCAAGCAGAATTCTTCCCTCTTGTGTGAATTCTGTTGGAAACTTACCTCTGTCTTCCATCCACTTTTAAAAGTAAATTGCATCAGAGGAGTTTCCCTAGTCTAGTATATCAGAAAAGACCATTTATTTCTCATTCAGAGTATTCTGCATATTTTAGATACCAAACAACCCAAATTTATACCCATCTTAAATGCTAAAATACATATTCCTTCAGCATAAGCATAATTTTAAATAAGAAAACATACCCTTTGCAGCATGGACTCCGACCAGGCATAGCCATTGTGTTCTACTGCCCACTGCAGTATAGTTCCCATAATGCACAGCATGACATCAGATTGCAGAATATTAACCAGACTTGCAAAAAGTGGGCAGAAAGGAGGAAGAGCTGGCGGTGGAAGTGCTGAAAGGGAAATTTGTGTTTCGACATTTCAGCACCTCTAAAATTTGCAACACCCATGTAAAATTTCTGACTTCCAAGGAGTTTAACAGTTTAACTCAAGGCAGTACACAACTGCTTGAGGAACAGTTTTACAGATAACGAGCTGCAGCGTTCAACATGGCTTGCATGTAACGGAAAAGCCAAAGGAATAAGCCATTCAGAAGGCTCGTTCCATGAGAGATCAAATTCCTGTCTATATAACCAGGGAGACACAAGGGAAATTGCTACATTTCCAACAAATTTCTGGCTAGCCCAAGCACAGGATGTTACTCTAAGTGTCAGGGCAATACAAAGTTTGATAAGTGCTTCCCTCTTTTCCCATCTTCTCTCAGAAAGAAATACCTGTATCTTCTCTGTTCTGTCTTCTCAGCTTTCTTTGTGCTTCCTCTGCCTGAAACAGAAGAATAATGCCAATAATACTCGAAACCTGTACAAATATAAAACTAATAAAAAAGCATTCATGCTTAATTACCTTGTTATTGTTTCCCCCCCTTTTTCCCAGCCTTAAATAAAACAAGAAAGCTTCCCTGTATTTGCAGTTTGTCTTATATTCTACTTGTAAAGTAGGGTATGCATCTTCAAAATTAAATCTTTGACCTTGAACTAGCCTGGATTATTTTTCCAGCATAAAATTTTAAGACAGGTCTGAGCTAAAATGGTAACTTCCATAAAGGCTAGCAAAAATACAGATTGTTTAAATACTTTCAGGACAGTAAGACATAAGAGAACCCACAGGCAACATCCTGAAGGCCTGCTGATTTTACCAGCTCTGAATAGGGTACAGGATCTGGTGGCGCAGAAATCACTGCAAAATGTTAACAAAAAATTTTGTTAACATTCTCAAATAAGTTAACTTTTAAAAGTTAACTTTTAGCCAGCTGATAATAATTCTTCGCAGAATTAAGCTTTGGAAAAAAGGCAAACAAAAAAGACACAAAATAAAACCCAGAAAGTTAAATTACTAGTTACCTTTGACTGCTCTGCCCTTGAAAAGTGATAGAAATACAGATTGAAGTTCCTGGCACATTCTGGTTTTAATTCATACAGCCCTCTACCTGTTAATCCAGGTTTCCTACAATAAGAAAAAAAAAATACATATGTAAAAATTTGTGCCCATTGGTTATTAACACCTGAGCATAAATGGTTCACTAGAACAGCTAAAAAACCACCGCTCAATAAACATTCCAGAAATCAAGTAAGTAACAGTATTAAGAATGACGCATGAGTAAAGCCACAGGAAAACACCATGACCCCGTCCCCTTTCTTCTATGCTCTCATTTTTACTAATATAGATATTCCATTTTTAAAGTTGAAATATCAGAATAAAAAGGAAACATACTTGAAACACGCCACTTCTTCAATCACACTTTCCATTCCTGTTTCTCTGTTCTCCTACATTGAAAGAAAAGAGAAGACAGCATGTTACTGCAGCTCTTGGCTTAAACACACTCAAATATCACAAAACACTAGATAAGGATGCAAAACCATGTAGTACAAAGTTGCTTTACTAGCACTCAAGGGAACACTACAGCACGTAACATGAAGATACATTCAGGAATACCATCTCCGCAAAAAGTATTTTTTAAAAATCACGCCATTTTAAGTGCTTAATTTTTACTGTTTTTCCTTATCATAATGAACTTGAACATAGTAGTAACAGAAGAAAACTCTAAGTTAGCTTACTGGGCATGTCTTAGGAATACACAGTCAATATTTCTGGTTTCTAGGCCTTTAAAATGAAATTAATACAGGAAAGATAAAAAGACAAATCACTGAAAAACAGTAAAACAACCACAAAAAGGCAACAGGAAAAAAAAAAAATCAGCTCAAACATGTAACACTACTTCATACACAAATTACTTTTTCATTTTTCCATCCCCTTCCTGCAATTAACACAGCAGTTAACGGGCCAGAGAAAAAGTATTTAAGATTGACAATATAATTTAGAACACTAGCTTAAATCCTGGTTTGCTTTTTCATCCAGCCTTAAATTACTTTATAAAAAATCATAATGCTACTCCAAAATTTGACCTTTCAAATTGTTTAAGTTCAAAATATTTAAAACAATGAAAAATATTTCAGAATTCATCATTAAAAGTACTACCAGTATAGTAAAAGATTAGCTTTTGAATTCTGACAGCCTTCAGAAATCATGTTTAAGAGATTACCTCAAAAACATTCTAAAAAGCTTTGCTAGCCTACAAAACCACTCATATCAGAATTCAGATAAATGCTTCTGTCCAAGCAAATGAAGCATTTATGTTACACCGTGTCTGATTTCATGTCTTTTCAATTATTGTTAGGCTTTAAAATCTAACAGCTTATATTTCTGGATAGCTCCAGCAACCCACTTCCACACATCTATGCGGCGTTTACAAGCACACTGCAGAGACTGCTGGCCAGATGGCCTGGTAAGAAACAGTCTTAAGAACAGAAAAGAGCTGAAGAAGCTCTCGGGGTCCTGCCTCTTTCATATGTTGCTGCTGCTTCTATAGCTCTTTCCTACCTTCTCCACAACAACTATTAATCTGTACCTTGCTCCTAGCATAATCGTGCTGCTTCCATTCCACATTAAGTGGCATAAACTTAGCCTAAGTAAAATTTTCAGCAATCAGCCTCACAAAGTTGAGCTTGTTTCCCTCCCACTCGAGTTACTTACATCTTCAGGTAATGCCTTTACCAGTTCGCTGTGAGCCATTGGCCTGATGCTCAGCTGATGGATGATCTCGCGTTTTATTTCATCGGTTGCATTTACCTGTCCTATTCCAGGACTGAATCTTTCACCTGTAAAAATAAAATATAACTCTTTATTTTTTAGGATTTTAGACATGTTTCTCTTCTTTTGCAACTTAAAGGAAAAGACCGGAAAAATCAATCTTTTCTGTGAAATCCTGTGAAAAATTCATTATGTTAATCTAACCTAGGCTTTTCTCCTAGGAAAGGAGTCAGAACTACAGGAAGTTCAAAATAGAACCAGACCTCAGATGACAATGAAGACTAAATTTTTTAAAATTAAATAAATTCTGAACTTACCAACAATCATTATAATGAGGTATAGCATTTCTTCTATAAGAGTGTTATTTTGTTGAACAACATCCTGAATTGAAATAAACAAAAAAGGAGTTATATTTTTCAATTGAGGGTAAAAATTGTTCCATACACCGAAAGTACTTTTTCAGCGCTTCAAAAACATTGCCTGTTTTCATCCTTTGCACTCTCAAATTAAGCTATGCTGAAATGCAATCACAACTGCTTTAAGCAATGCAAAAACTACCATCAGTTTCTGACACTTCCCCATTTGACAGGTAAAAATATTTATGCATGCATCAAATTGGCCAAACAAAATTAAAATAGGATAAGTTTTGCTTTATCAAGAAATTGCACAGTCTTGGTACAACAGCATCTGATAAAGTTTCAAAAACAAAGTTGCAGGTTTTCTATTGCAGTAGTACATGAAATACCTTGTTAGTATTTTCTGTGCTAAATCTTTTGCCATAGTCTGGAGTACTAAATATCTGATAAAGTTCAAAACGACTCAGCATTATCATCAAGAAGTGATTTGGATCCATCATAGACACACCTGTCTATTAAAGAAAAAAATATGATTATAAACAGAAAATAGATCGGGTGTTACTATAGCATGTGTGTATATTTATATACAATGCCCAGAATACATTCTTTATTAAATTAATTCCTCTCTCTATCCTGGGCATGAAGATTTAATTACTGAAGTTTACTCTCTTAGGGCTGCAATAACACAAGTGACAGCATGTTTGACAAGCAGGATTCTATGCTTTACCAGTAATTTCTGATGCCTTTTGAAGTGTAAAATATTCAGAGTTATTCCTTCTATCTCAAATACTCCAAATAAAATTCAGCAAAAGACTTTTGGTTGGTTGGTTTTGTCTCTACAATCCTGTTCCTGCTGGTTCAACTTTTTAGAAGGCATATTAACACTTAGTCTATAGTAAATAAAGATTTTAAAAACAAATTCCATCCTCAAAACAAAGACTGAAGACTTTAGCAAGACCTCCCAAACCTTCCTGGAAAGAATACCACTGTTTCAATGCAGCCACAAACATTTACTTCCATTTCTGAACACTACTGGCCAAAGTTTTTTCTGTTTGCTAAACTATGTATCTAAGTCAGCCAATTATAAATTTTCTTGTTAGTTTACTATTGCTAATGGGACCATCTTTAAGACGGAATAATTTTGAACAAAACTGAAGGATATCGACCTAAATGGGCAGCTGAAGATGATCATTAAAAATTAGGGGCAGATCAAGCCTCAGGGAAATATGTCTGAAAGTAGAAGTAACTCAGGACACATGCATCACGTTAGGTATTGCTAACTCTAGATTGAGGGGCTTCCTGAGGAAAGGTTTTGCTGTCTAGGTGAACTACACACCCTGAGCTGCTGAATGCAGCATTTTCAATGCTAAATTTGCATTTTAGCTTTCGTCACACTCAGTGTGGAAGTGAGGCATCAGACCTCTCTGTGTCAGAGCTAAGCAGACTGCCAGATTTGTAAAATCTCTTCTGAAGAAAAAGAAAATTCAGAAACTACTATATGGTGTTCCACTTTCTATCCAGCATTTTAGATGTCAACTCCGAAAGGAGGGAGAAGAGGCAACACACACTGAGTACATTAATGAAGACCTGCAGACTCACACAACTCCCAGTGCAGCACAACCCATTAGTTAAACTATTAGTTTCTTGAAGATGTAGCATTACATATATGTTACACAGAAAATTCTGCACTTTCACAGTATATTTAAAATCAAGGATACAACAGTATTTCCTTTATAAATTATCCCATAAAGACAAAGATACAATGAAAAATAGAAGTCCTTCCACAAAAATTAACTTTTTTCCTTGTCATTAAAAGGTTCTGATGGAGCTAAACCCAAATGTATATATCCTGAAAATACCTGATAAAAATGAGAACTGGTAACTGTACTTACCTGAAGCATTACTATGTCCTTGTCAAACATCTCTCTCCTGCACTTCACATTATGATAGTAATAAATCTGAAATGAAAAGCAAGCCTCAATAATTAATAAACATCATATTTAAACTTATTTTAATTCTGGAAAAAACTTATACAGCATAATAAAAAATGAATCTATGATTTGAAAAATATATAAATATGTATTTGTATGCAAAAAGCATTTTTATATAGCACAAAACAAACAGTTGCTGGCTGGGTTGTACTGATCTAACATCCACACTGCTTACACTTACAAGCAAAAAAAAAATCTTGTGGACCTCTTTGGGCTACACTTAAAAATATCTACTTGTTTAGCAACTAACTGTTTGAAATTCACAGGTGAGAAAGCCCTTGGAGTTGAAGAAATATTCTTTCTTTCCTCCATGAATTGCTCTTTAATTATTTGAGATATAATCTTTCAGGAATTGTCAGTTTCAGCAAAGTGTTAATATTGTGATAGAATCATACTTAACCTAAACCATCCAGGGACTGAACTTAACAGTATCACTTGCATCAAGTGGCAGCAACACCGCAACCACCGCATGGCACTGAAATGTGAGAACGGATGATTCTGCCACAATTAAGGAGTGCTGGGCCTGGGAACAATCTTCAGCATGCTAAACTTTCCTCTAGAAACACACCATTTCTCACCAGGATTGCAAGGAAGAGAGCTAGGCATGTCTTTCCTCTCCTTCTCCACACTAATAATCCACACATAGATGCCCATTCCTACCTTCTGGGAAAACATCCAAAAGGAGCTGGCTGAACATGAGCTCTCCATGGCCAAAGGAAAGAGAAAGGACTTCCAGATGGTGGGAGCCATACTATCTACACTAAACCAGGCTCTAACTTCAAGAGGCTGACAACAAGGGGAACTTAACTCAGAGACTTACTTCTTCATAAAAAGCTATGCTGAAATTTCAGATTTGATGGGTGTCTACAGTAATATGGGTCCTGCTATACTGTACATTAACTACAGCTCCTTTTGCTTTAATAAAGACGATAAAGGACATCACCTTATTAAGATCCTTTAGGTTAAGAGGCAAGAAGTGTCAGAATTTAATGTTTAAGCAGCTTAATTCAGCCTTTCAGTACACATGCATTGAAATTACCCAGTGAAGATGGGGGCTTGTGGGAGGGAAAGAAGTTTCTTGCAAATAAATCAAGTTAACACCTTACAGAACTAAATCCTACTTCTGTTGTAATCTCTGTCTTGCTGAGAAAATCACTTTAGCTGGTCACCATGGTGGGTGGCACTGACACCACAGTACCCGTTTTATAGTTATGCTTGAAACACCCAGGATCTAATTTGTACAAACACAAAGAACATAGGTTTAGAGATGGATGGAGCTAGTCTCCAGAAGTATGAAGGAAGTACGAGCGATAAAGACAAGAAACACTCAGTTCTACGCTGGTTCTAATGCTTCTGTGTGGTCTTTGGATTTTTCAATTATTTGATAAGCATAAATAGTAATAATATCTTAATGGTGCATATTGTTAGATTTACGACACTTAGGTGAAGATGATGAATGCATTACCAAAGATGCACAGATCCAACTCTGCACTTCATGCTGCTGTTGGACAGTACACAGTAAAAAGGCTACGGAATCATTAACTGCATCACACTAAAACTTCTCTATGCACAGAGCGCAGTTCCCTGAGCATTGTAGCTGTCCTGAAACAAACAAGCATCTTCTGACTAAGAAATCAAAGGCCAGTTTAAAAGCACAAATATTCAAATGATCTGAGTGCTGATACAAATGCCTACCTCACATTGCCTTCCCTAAGATTTACGTAAGTGACATATGAAATCAATACAGAAAGATGTGGTTTTGAGGTACAAAATTTTCTTGGGGGAGTTATCAGAAAGCAGTGATTCTACAGCAACTATGTACTCACCTGATTAACAAGAGAGAACCCGTTTCTTCTCCACATCCCTGCATGCACTTGGGCACATAGGACTAGGCATCGTAGAGGATGTTCTATTAGCATTGGCGGGCTAAGTTCACTCTGCATTAAGAAAATGCAGTATTTTGATATATACAGAGAAACTAAAAGAAAACGGGACTGATATTAAGGAGGATGATATTTGTCATCATTAAAGTATTTGGGCAATACAGAAGAGAAGCAAATCCCACACACATTACAAAAGTTTGATGAGCCTATTCACAATCTATCCAATCATTGTTAACGAACCTTACATTCTGCCTTTGCTCCACAGAAGTTCTTCAAAAGGATTTTAGTTTGGTTGTAAAGACTGCAAGGTTTCACATGTTAAAACATTAACACTATCAGTTGAATCACATTGTCATTTGCTTGCTTTCATTCAAAGGTTAAGTACTTCTTTCAAAAGACACTGGGATTTCTTCCCCCAGTTATGTTTTCTCCTCTTTTAATTTATCTCATGCTTTTTAACTTCCCCTTAAAGAAACAGCATATCAATAAGAATATGCAGGAAGCAAGACACAGCTGGGGAAGAAAATTAGAACCCAGGCCAAGAAGGAATCAGATTCTGCCAGGAGTTCCTGAAACCAGCTTCTAACACAAAAAAAAGGTAATGCATGAAGAACAAAATACAAACCCTAAACCTGAATCTTAACTTATCTAAGAAAGCAATACTGACTGCTTTTTGCTCCAGTCATGAATGTCTAGATATTAATCTTTTCAGAGGCAATTTTATCCACCGTCTCTCTGAAAAGAATTCATAGCACAAAGGTCCTTTGTTTTATTTAATAATATCCTACACTTACATGACCAGTTTCACATTCAGCATTAATTATATTTAATGAATATGCTACATTTAATTACATACCAGGGGTAGCAGCTCTGGAAACTTATATGCCACTTCAGTTTTACTCAGCAAAACATGCAAGCCTACATAAATACATGGAACAAATACATTAATGATATTACACACAATATTTGATATAATTTGAACAAGACAAAAAAGGTCATCTCATTTACTATTGGACCATTTACCACACACAGCTACAAGTACGTCTGCAGAATTATGACCCTGGAGCTACAAAGTGATTTCCTGAAGAGATGTATTACAAAGCATATATTTTAGAAGAATTAAAGTTTTCTCATTGTATCTACAGTAAACTGCCAGTACAAGTGAGATTTTTTGCCTCTCTTCTGATGCTGTCATGTCCCCTTAGCAACAGCCAAGGGTCCTTGGTCTATCAGGATAAATTATCAACCACAGATACCTCATTCTTCCAGTCCTATCAATCTTTAGAGGTTTAAAAAATACCTCAAAAAATTATAATGAGACCCCTACAAAACACATAAGGATTTTGTGGTTTGCTTTATTTTAAACTAGAAGGGTTTTGCTTAGAGATTCAAATATGAGTTACTTGACATTGAGCTGCATAGTATTTTACCCAAGAATTACCTTTTTCACTTTGCTACCTGTGAATTTACTTTTATTATATGATTTTGATTCTGTAAACTAAAATTCATCAACTTTTTTTCAACACAACTGTTGAACGAGGTAGACGCAGCATAAAAAGAAAGACATAGCTTATCTTTCTGGTGATGCACCTGTTTGATAAATCTGTCCTCTAACAGAACGTTGATTAGTCTGATTCAACTGATTAGATTGATTCTATCTGACAGCTCAACATATTTCAGAACAGTCAACTACAGTCCATATTTTGTTACATTTCCTTTGCATCGCTCAAGTGGAGAAAGCAGCAGTAACTGCCTGCAACACACCCCACTGACAAATCCAGAGGCATGTGACAATCTCCCTCAGGTATGAAACGCTAAACTTGTCCAATGCTCGGGAACATTCTGCTTATAGAGTATCAAGCAGCTAGAAAATGCCCAAAAAGCATCCTATTCAAGGCTTTTATCAACTGTTGTGTGGTTTCTTATGCACAAACAAATACAAATCACATTTATACAACATTAAAAATATTTCAGGAAATGAGAAAAGTAGTTCATACCTGCAAGTAAACGAGAAACTGGGAGATGAATGCTAACTTTTTCCTGAGAAACGCAGTATCTGATGGTCTCAACTGAATGTCCACACATGCTGAGAACAATAGGCTGTTCTCCGTCAGTAAAACCACTGTGACACTGCATCAACACAGTCAGGCATTTCTTGTAAGCTTCAATTAACACTTTTTCCTAAACAAACGAACAAAAAGATTACATTTTACAAAGATTATGAAAAAAAAAAAACAGAGCTTCTGCAAAATAATACAGCCAATGTAAAAACGTCTGATGGGTTTGGGGGTTTTAGTTCTATTAAAAGCCCTGCAAAATTAAGATAAGGAATCCATCAAAAGGAGTTGAATTCAGGGGTACACAGATTGCAAAAGTCATACTGGTATGTCTGATTAGAAAAACACACCCTTTTTTTTTTTTAGTGTAACTGATATTACGGGAACTTTCTGAGCAATGATTGTGCTAGGGTAGTAAAACCTGCACATTAACTAACAGTGACAGATTACAGCCAGCTTGAATGTTCAAATATCCCAGGATCACTTGTTCCACAGCCATACTTTACCGTGCTGAAATTCTGTACTCCTAAAACCTGAAACTCTTACAGAGTAGAAACCTGATTTATAATCAGGCAACATTTGGCAGATTCAGGGCCTACATCTCTATTAACTCTTCTGTGAAAATTATAACCTGATAGCGTTGCTATGATTACAACTTTCAGATGTGCGACAGAGCTCTCTACAGTATTTTTTTGAAAGCTTAACCACATTCTTATGAATTGGTCAGTTCAAGCCATGAAAGTCATGTCAAAATACAGAAAAGATCTGCAGTTGTGCAGAGAAGATTATCTTTGCTTATGGGGCAGTTATATGTTTAGTTCAATTGTTACACCCTTTAATGTTTGGGTTTTTATCCCCTTCACATTCACATGGAAAAACAATCCAGAAGGAACTTACATCTAATGCACACCAGTCCTGCATCATTGAAATAACAAGTGTTAATTTCATTTGCAATGTAAATGCTGCTTCCCATTCTGGTTCCATTTCTATGTGTTGTCCCACTTGACGAGTTATTGGATCCATACCCTAGAACAAAAAGAATTATGTGTTTCAAGAATGTATCACTGAAATACGCTGGCAATATTAGCAAAAGTGGTTACCTGTATTTATAAATATATTGTTGCTACAATAGGAAAAAAAACACTTGGGAACTTATGGAAAGGAATCATACACATCAAAATGATAACAAGAAAATGAAACAAGAATTGTAAGAGAAGAATACTGGGACAAGAAAGGTTTTGGATATAAGCTCTATTTACTATTAATCTGCAGAGATTTCAGTATTAAGAGCAATAGAAAAACGTTTTGCACACATACATTATCTTACATATACGTTTTGCTTTTTGAATGTATTTTCTAGGGATAGTTAAGTACTAACTACAGACTAGGTAACTGCAGGAACTGAACAGCTCTTGGCTTAACAAGAAAAAGACCCATATGATCTGAGGATTATGATATATTCACGAGACTATCATTGAGAGACAAACAAAAGCTAAGCACTGAGAAATACTGAAAAATGGGAGTGATTCTGACTTGTACCTTAATGATCATACAGGTAAACTGCCCCTGTAAAAGCTGCACTGCTTTTAAAATGCTCCTCTTAAGCTAACATAGCACAAGAAAAGGCTGGGGAAAAAAAAACCAAAACAGTGAAGAGGTCTCTTTGAATGTCAAGAACTATACATTCCTCAATACAAGGAGCAGCTCTACTGACACTTCAGTAGCATGTGCAGCTCTTGCTGTGAGGGAAAGTTGGTTAAGATGGACCAGATTTCACTCACACAATTAATTGTGTCTTGTCTGCCTCTACAACTGCAAAATACATCCAAACCAAAATTTTTTTTTTTATCGCTCTTCCTTTTTATTGCTCTCTACAACGAACTAAATCTTTAAAAGTTAGGAGAGATGTTACATTTCAGGAAAACATGACATCTCTGAAAGTTATACTGCACTGAAGTTACAAAATGGAGAGTATGTTAAATTTCTTCCATTTTTATGTCACGATAGCTAACTTCCTGCTTTAATTTTGCAAATTTTATAATTCACAGACTTACATACCTGCATACATTTGAGTAATTCTAAGAAGGCATCAAAACCCTCTAGGAACTTGTGCCTCAGATTGTCTGACCACTCAGTTGGCTTACTTATCAACACATACCTGGGAACATTAAAAAGATGCAAGTGTTAATATTGTGGGGTTTTCCTCCCTCCTCAAGCAATCAAATCAGCATATAGTTAATATACTTACTTGAGATCCAAAATAAGGCTCTGAACACGCCTGAATTTGAAAGCCTGCAGAGCAGTGTAACGTTCAAACTGAAACCTGCCTTGGATGTCACGGTGCCTTAAGTGGTCCATAAAAGTTTTGATGATAGTGGTCATGAGATTTTCTTCTGTTATTAGCATTCGAGCCTATGCCAAAGTACATTGAAATTTGCTGTAATTAACAGACACAGCTAACAAGAGTTTCACACTGCACCACGAAGTTTATGAAATACATGAATTTTTATCCAAAATAGTTACATCAATAATTAAAATAGAAGAACATTGAAAGTCAATCTCCCAAGCATTCGCAAAAGAAGAAAAAACTAATCCAGCCAGAAATTATCACAATCCAGATCTCTTTCTTCAGATCCCTTCTGTACAGAAGTCTGACTATGGTTAGGCTCCTGCTAACCTATATAATTATGACACAAGACATATGTTATTATGTGTCTTACAATTAACCTGTACCTCCCGTTAAGGTACGTGCTGTCTCCTCTCATACAATTTAAGTACAAGCTCTTTAGGGGAGTGACAGCTCCTGTTTTCGGTTTACAAACTTTCAAGCCCAGTGGTGAACACAGGGCCTTCTGAACTGCTAAGGAACTGTACAGTGCAGTTTCCACATGGAAATTACATGGAATGATTTATGATTCCCCTCAAGGGCTACTGCATAGACCCATCTGTTGTAGGAAACCAATCAACAGCCATCGCAAAGTCCGACAAAGACCATCTTCTACACCCCAGCCTAACCTAACCCAACCCCATAACAGTGAAGGGGTCACTAAGAAGTTCCTCCCATCTCCTACGCAGGGGCTCTTCCAGAACTCCCGCATACTGTTGGTTCTCCAAGGTAAATGGGATCACTCTTGCAATTTTTGGAGCTCATGAGGATTCTATTATGCGGCTGGTAGATTCAAGAAGATTAGCCACTCTGATCTACCTCAACAACACAGCAGTTCTTGCTAGAGTTTCTGGGTTCTACAGTTGCTAATGACACCCCAAAGTACAGTTCCTAAAATGCTATTGCAGGGGAGAAAAAAAAAAAATCTACTGGTTAACATATTCCCCTAGAAAATCACCACCAACACAACCGCCCATCCTCTCTCAAACCAAAAAAACCTCAGTTACTTGAGAGCTCAAATTCTTAAATTACTAAGATTGGCTTGAAAATGTAACTGAGAGGTGGTGGGGTGGTGTTACATTCTCCAACTTATTAATTCAGTTAAGAACGGATGGCTCTAAATATATGTTAAAAAACTCTTAATTCATATGGTAAGAGCTTATAATAATTACTTTCATGTCATCCGTCTATTCTACAAAACAGTCAAAAGCAATTTGCTTTATTATTTGGCATGCTTTTGAAGTAGAAAATCATGTAAAAGGGACACTGCAATTATTCTCCTCTAAGGACTGTCTGAAATTCCTTTAAAAAAAAGTATTAATACATATACTCTACTACCACATATGCCAAAGGAAAAAATAATACCATAACCATTTGAATAACAGTAGCTGGTTGAATCTAATTGCAAGTCTGAATATTGGTAACATTCTTATTGACAGCATCAAAATGAAATAACGTAACACAATACTGCCCTGAACCATGGAAACAAAATCCTGAGGTTCTGTTGAATTCCCATGAAAAACATCCACACCTAAGAAACTGAAAACCAACTTTGTTCACTACCATAACTGCCATGCTACTATTGAATTTTAGAGCTCAATTAAGCTGATTTAATTTGGAAGGATTCAGAAGCATTCATTTTTTAAGCAATTCTAGCTATGAAAATCAGGCTTTTATTTCCAGTACATCTCCAAAGTTTAATTTGTCTACTTCACAATACAAGCAAAGATAGACTTATTTGGAGACTGGAGGAAAATAAGGCATTTCCCAAACAAGCGTAAACTGGTGAAAGACCAGTGGACTCAGTGAGCTGGGAGAAATAACAATGCCTGAAGCACTGTAACAAAAATTAACTGGAAACCTGAAAGAAGGCATCTGAAAGGAAGTAAAGAATATCATGAGAATTTTTGCGTGCACTTGTGTTGATCGAAAAATTAACATAAAGTGGATCTTATGTAAAACTGGCCCAGAGTGATACACTCTGAAACTATGATACGCAAACCATAATGTAGATTTCTACAAATAGTAAAGGAGGCTCAGTATGGTGAGGAATGTAAACGTTATGTGTGTCTCTAAACAAATTTTCAGTACCTTTCTAAAAAAAGGAAAACGTAAAAAAAACCCAACAAACCACAAGTACCCAGCCCGCTCTGGGAAGTTAGATTCAAACTTTGCAACGCCGAACGCTTTCACTTCCAAACCCATAGCAATGGATGCGAACAGTCTGACTGCTGTGCAGCAGCAGTGCCCTGGATGTCCACAGTAACGTTAAAGAAATCTGCAGTCTTGATTCAAGAACCTCAAGTGGCTTTTAACAAATAAAGATTTCCTTTTTTGGTCTTTTAGTACTTACAAGAGAAGGCACTGTGAATATCTGTATCGAGAGGTCAGCAATTGAGAACTCTCTGTCGTGGTCATCTTTCATAAAATCACTCTGCAATCGCTCATAGTTCTATTAAGAAGGAGGCAAAAAAAGGCAAGGAGTGCCAACTATCAGTTTTTAAAAGAAAGACAAGCACTACTCACCAGAGTAGGTACAGTGAAGAGTTGGACAGACAGAGCAGCCACCGATACTGCCCGTTCGTGATCATCCTCCATATAATCTCTCTGCAACTGCCGGTAATTCTAAACAACAAGGGGAAATTCACCTCTAATCCACACTGACCTGATTTTTTTTAATGTAAACGTCTGCTCTGGGAAACTTTAATGCCATGATAAAGGGAAGAGTAGCTCTTACGGATTATTATATACGTATTTTGTGCAAAGAACACGACAACTTAATCTGCTCACATGTGAGATCTACTCAATCTCATTTTCACAATAAAGGCTAATCTTTTATTTTCTACTCAAAAAAATTATTTGTCTTCAGCAGAGTGAGCAGAATTTTGCAGTGCTGATTTAAAGCATTTGAAATACTAGTTACTGCAGGAATACTAATTAGCATAGCTGAATTTCAGCACTATTTCTAAGCAGTGCTGTAACAGCTTACACCTCAACAATGAGAAGTGATTAGCTCTTAAGAAGTGACAGCCTGCATAGTTTGATGGTGAAGACAAAAACATCTGAAGTGCTTTACTCTGGAGAGCCTGGAAAGGCCATTTCCTTCCCAGGAGATGAGATGCTATTATAACTAACATTTTGAAGACATATATAAGGTAGTCAGCATTTCTCACAGTTTCAAAAAAAGGAAAAAAAAATCTGGATAACAGATCATTTGAAGCACTGTATGCTAACTAAACTCTCTTCGCGAGACAGTTTAAGCATTTAATGGCTATTTGTAAGAAAGATACTTACTCTTGCAAAGCGGATAGCAAAAAGTTTCTTGTATTTCAAATCCATAAGTAGACTGCTCATGAATAATTGGTGATACACACTTCTAGCTCCTGTCAAGAAAAATGAACGAAATACTGCATGTCACTATTTTTCTATAAACTTATCATGGAAACATTTAGAAAAGTAAGCTTTTACAGAATGAGGTAAGTGTGCATTTCAGAGAAGAAGTTACTTTGCCTCCATCAGGTTGTAACAAAGGATGAAGAAGAATACATAAAACAAAATTCTTTAAGTGGCATTATTTAGTAGTCCTGCTAGCACTGAGCTGTTGAACAGGAACATAAACCTTCATATATAAGGCAAATGAGGCAAACGAGAACAGAATTCTATTGCTCCTCAGGATAAACAGAGGATTTAGATGGCCCGGGGGAAAAAAAAAAAG
Organism: Eurystomus gularis; assembly: GCA_013400335.1. Taxonomy (NCBI): domain Eukaryota; kingdom Metazoa; phylum Chordata; class Aves; order Coraciiformes; family Coraciidae; genus Eurystomus; species Eurystomus gularis. The sequence goes on along the minus strand of VZZY01007347.1, from coordinate 255,190 downwards.
AAAAAGAGCATGCTATTATGAGAAATCCTGCAAACTGCAATAAATTTTGCTAGTTGTGAACAACTCGGCAAAATATTCAGCTTAGCTGTCTCTGAATTTCTCGTCTGCCTGAACAGTTTCGCAGAAAATATTCTCAGTACCAATGAGAACTGACCATATGTAGCTTGGAAACACATGCACGTATGTATCATTTCTTTCTGTAGGTCACTTATAACTGAAAAGCTATTACACTATTTCCTTAATGCAGAGTAACTAAGGAATACATGAAAAAGTAGAAAAATACTAACGTTGAAACAGGAGTGCAAAAGTTTCTCCTTGCTTACATGAAAGATTCTCTTAATTAAACCTTTATATAAAATGTTGTAGCAGTCCACAAACACAGTACCTTTCAGATCATGAAGTTTGCAGTGAATTAAAATAATAACAACAACAAAAATCTAAGTGCCAACAATTCATTCACATAAGGTAAGGATATGAGATAAACAAAACCTAAAAGAATTGTTTTATCCACATTACATCCACTTTCCACCTTACTTTTTATTGCTGCTCCAAGAAGTTTCCAAGACAGACCACAAAGAGACATTACTGTTCTCTAGGATATCTGTACCTCAGAGCTGAAGAACAAAAGATACTGGGGGAAGGGTAGCAAACTTCAAAATACTACATTCCTGTTTAAATAAGGAAAGGACAAATATACTGCATCATTCTCTGCCTTCTCTTTCTTACACCTGGCCTTACAAGCCCTTTCAGGATATCAAATCAGATGCAGAATCCATGAGGGAAAAGAAGTTAAATACCTACACTTCCTCAAAATCACAACCTGCCAGCCAATGCCATTATATCAGACTTTCAAAAAGGCTCTACACTAATGGAACAGTAGTTTCCACTGAACGTTCTCAGAACACGTAATACCTCATGAACACAAGCAGGATTTAAAGCAGAAAACCTCTGCCCTGCCCCTAAAAAGAAGCATTTTGGTTGCTCTGATATAGATGTTGAGATCCTGTAACGCAGATAAACCCCAAATCATGCTGTCATTTACTCAGTGTAACTATCTCTGTCATTTTTGTATTTAAGTCAGTCTTAATTTCAGACTACTCTGAAATACTAGGTCTATAACCAACCCCATCTCCAAATGGTCTCCTTATGTTCCATGTATTTGACGTGCATTATGAAGGGACAGATTTATAACAAAACAGGAAATTCTATCTATGATACACCACAGTAAAAATGGTCAAACATTAACAGATACAGTAAAGGGAAAACTTTCACGCACAGCATTCTTTAGGCTTTGACGAAGTTTGAGAAAACCCACCTTTCCACAGCTTAGAATCGTACAGCATCAGCTTATCCACAAGAGAGGAATTTTCACCATCTGGCCCCTCCTGTAAACCAACCTGACACAATATTCGACGAAGGCCATCTTAATGAAGATAAATGATAGAAGTTAGTTATAGCTTAAACGCAAACTGAGACATTATTTTGACATACTGGAATTTTCATAAAACACAGTAGAAGCAATTTTCTCAACACTGCTCATATAGATAGAAATGCTGATAGAAACACAAATATTTTGTATCTTGCAGGTTTCACGCTAATGTTGTGGAACATAAGGAACCCTGTGAAAATTGCCAAACAACAATTTGTTTCAAACTTATCAAATAAAAATGTGCTTTCTTGAAAGTGCTGCTGGTTTACTAATATAAGAAATAATTATACCGCAGGCTATTTTTCTAAGTTGTGTTTTTCCTGTTTAGGGTCCTATCAAAAGGAAAATATAATTAAGATATGAAACAACTCATACACTCTCATATGAGTTGTTTACACTAGCTGCTCTTATTTTAAGCTTCTCTACATATTTTTTCTAATGGAAAGCAGTAATAATTGTTATTATGTGAACATGGAAATTGAACATGGTTGCAGATAAGCCTGCATCTGCAACAGAACATAACACAGACATGCTCATATTCATGTTGACCCCAGCTTTGCGCTGCAAGTAATGCACGTTTACAAACACAACTACACAAGTTGAACGCATCAGCCCTTATTTCTACATGCTGCTTTGCCATCTCAGCTTCTCAAGGAGAACCAGTAGTGGCCTAGTGCCATGTCTATCATACCATGTGTTGCATGGGGAAGTTCTATACAGTCTGTGAAGTCCTACAGCAGTTTGGGGTTTGGGTTTTTTTGCCTTGAAGACTTCAATTCCAACTACTGTTACGAAGGGCAACTGCATTGTTCAACAAATAGCAAACAGATGGTTATTCCTGCTAGAAAGTATGGGGTAGTTAAGCCTGCGACAAAGTTCCATAATGAGGTTTTTCCCTTTACTCACTGACAAGAATTTGATGCTCATTTCACAGCAATCACCCAGCCCAACTTTGTGCCACAGCAGAAGACTCCCCCACCTGCCAAATGCCCTTTGGTCAGGGACATTTAAGTGTAACGACCTACACAGTGCAGTTCTACCACCCCATGGTACAGGTGAACGATAACAGGCTGTTAAAAAGATGGCGCAGAATGTAGATGTTTGGGTGTATTTGTTAAAAAGCAACTTTTTCAGAAGCGCATTTCACAAAACCAGACTCCAGAGTAGGGTGCAAGGCTGCATCCCAAGGCATGCAAGGCATTGCAAGCAGTTGAGCACACAGGTCACAGACAAAACGTATGCATACTGCTTGCCATCAAACACTTTTGCCCTTCTGAATTATAAAGGACACCACATTTAATGAAGTGAACTCAGCAGAATTTCAGAAACACCGCGCACACAAATCAAACTATAAATGCAACGCTTTCATCTGTAATTTGATTCTGCATTAACATATTCAAGTTACTTTTTTGCAACCGCAATTTAGTGCTGAAAATTAGTGACTTTGGCACTTGACACAAATGATGTGGTGCCAAACTGGGCTTAAACAAAATAAGACTACATGTTATGCTAGAAGGAAAATTTATCTCAAATTAAATAACTTCATGTCTCTCCTTTCTTTTAATACCTATTACTTGCCAGCAAAACTGGAAAATAGCTGAATGTACTGCTACCATCACTTCTCAAAAGTTTGATTTATGTATCTTTAAAAATTAACTTACATAAACACAACCTACCTATCTTTCAAAAAAAGATAACATGATATAGAGCTCCTGTGCCTGAAATCTTGGCTAGTTTTTCAACTACCAGCCTAATAAAACACAAAATCTCTGAGGAAATCTTGCATCTACACAGAACAAGGATGCAATATTACAGCTCGTGCTTTGTTAATCATTCTTGTTAACATTTACATAGATGCATAGAACACAGAGTGCACTGGGCACTGTATCTACATTTCTACATATTGGCAGTTCGACACATTTTATTTTCCCCTCTTCATAACCTTATGATTCATCAGGACAAAGAAGGAAGCAAGTCAAAACAAACAGAGCCTTCCCATAAAAATGATACTGTGCATCTTGATTCCTTTGAAGAAACTTCTTTCTAAATATCTGATCAATACTTTTTTGGCTTCTATACTTACCCCAAAAAACACCACATATCCTTGCATTTTCTCTGTTGTTCTACTTAGCAAAAAATCTGAAGCAATCACTTTCATCATCACTCATCAAATTACTTCTGAATAATTTTGTTTTATCTAATCAGACAGGTTATTTTCAGCTTACTGCGTTCATTTAAAAAGAACTAGGGACTGAAAAATAGCTTGTTGGCATACAGCACTTGACAGCAATTCTCAGCTTCTGTTCAACAGCAGCTACGTTGAAAAACGTATCTGAAACCACTAAGTAAGACTGGTAGCACTTTCATATGGAAGTTAGAACTCGGAACAGCAATCCAGTAAGAGAAAATAGAATGGAGTCTGACAAGTTATTAATACCTTTGACTTATATATTATGTATCTGAAATAGGTTAACAAAATTACTTCGGGAATTCAGCTTGCCTCACAAATATTCTCTAACTTATCCCAAAAAAGTTCAAGTTTGCCCACCTGAATATCCAATAACACTGCCAAGCCAAGTCAGAAGCTTCAGACCAAAGCTCTGATGGGCAACAATAGATGAATGCATAACTTGTACTTTCAATGGCTTTGTCTGACGACTGGTATTTCTCTTAAAAAGAAAAGGAAAAATGAGGCAATGCATACGTAAGTGAGGATTAGCAAATATTTCTGTACAGAAAACACAACATTCCTATGATTAATTCCAATTATTTATAATATTAACACGCATTCCAATTGCTAACACCTACACAGGGAAGAAACACAACCAAAACCAGCTGAACTTTGTTTACCCTATTAATATTTGAAGTATCTTATTATGCAATATCAACATATTTAGGCCAATCCGTTTGCCACTCTCGGCCTCTTATCAATGTACACAGTGATCTGCTGCATGTTACTGATAAGCAGTCCCCCACACAACCTAAGGCAGCCATGCACATTTGTTCCTCAACATGACAGGCAAGTCACACAGCAGCCCATGAAGGAAAAACTGATTATTCATGGACTATTTTCAAAAACAAAATGAAAGACAGAGTTAAAACAAGAAGAAAAGTATTTCACCTCATCTCTGTTAGAAACCTTAGTCTGACATTACATATAAAAGCCATTTGTTCTTTGACTGCAGAGGTGGCAAGTTAAAAATGTTGCACAGCTTTATCTTTAAAGGTATGTTCATGTTTTCAAAATACCTTAAGTAGTTCAAGGCCGGTAACTCTAGTTGTGGTCTTTGTTTTTCAGCGGTAGCAGTATTATACACAAACTAATTATGTAATGTGATTAAGAGCATAAATCTGTATCTTGATACCTCTACTGTGTATATTGTAAATATCTCTAACACTTTGTACTATTAAAATATGAAGAGTCATTACAGTAACAGTATCACAAAGTTGTGTAGCAAAGCCTCTTTTTGATTAAGATGAGACAGAAGTAGACAACATTACTTACCACTATTACTGATTTTGCTTGATCACAGTACTGAAAGTCTCCGTATCGAACAGATCTACGCCCCTTTAGATTTGTAAAAAGAAGTAGCATTACCACCAGCTTCTAAACAAGAAGTTCAAATGCTGTGGTTTACATGAGTATAAAAGATACAGTAAACGTTTCAGATGCACACTAACCACTCCTTCTTTCATGGTATTTTCAGTTCTTAAAGTACCATACATAGTTATGTTAATTGGATTTCCAAAATGCTCTCTTTAAAAGAAAATAGTTATATAATATATGCAGTTACCTGTTACAATAAATTTTCTGTGTATAATATTGCTTTTAAGATGTAACCATCACACTTTTTAAAAATACTGAAAACTCATGTTTAGTACTAATGCATCAATTAGTTTTGGTAGAATTTAAAGGTATTTCAGACATTTCAATGCCTTTTTAAAAGGAGGTACCAAAGCTAATTGGTCTTTTAAACATACAACTAAAGCACTTGTTTTATTTCAAAACTGGAAGGTTTCCAGTCTTTCTATACTCTCAATTGGCCAAAGAGTTAAGACATTTTAGGGTGGCCTGACACACAGGGCTCAATCACATTAACCACGCTCTTTGCAAAAACAAACTGAAGTAAGTGTAGCCATATAAAATAAACATTAGGGTAAGTATAATTAAAAGTTCTAGCAATTAATTTACTTACATCTCTATCTACTGTTGTTGCAAAACCAATGGCTTCCTTCTGCGTGCAGTTCACAGCCTTCTGAAGAGTATAAATGACTTGTTCATAGGTGTGGACTTCATCATTAAACAGCATACAGTAGTATGTGTCACTCTTCTCACTTCAAAGCAAGGATTGAATTTATGTAATTCAAAGTAATGCATTAAAAAAAGAAATCAAAACAAAATCCAAAAAACCAGCTTGTAGTTTAACAAAGTTTTCCACCAAGCAGACCCAAGCCTGGGCTTCCTTTGCTATACTGGAACAGATCTCAACAATTTATCTGAAAAGGACTGACCACCCCTAACTTCTATAGGAATGTGCACCCCTCCTGCACAGTTAAGTCCAAAATGAGCAAAATCTAAGACAATACTTAAGTCTGAGTAATATTTTTGAAAATTTGTTGATTCTGAATTGATAGTTTCCTCTTAAGGAAAACACATTTCCTTCCAGTGCAGCTGTGCTCAATACATTCCCCCATAGCTTCTTGAGATTTCACCAGTCTTGGCATTATTTTGCTACACCCGTTTCCCCAGTATCACATCAGTATCAGACAACAAAAACTCAGCAGTCTCTTTTTAAAAGTCCAAACTCCACAATCCTCAAACCCACAATTTATCAAACTTATATAGATTCAGTGCAATCTTTTGATTCCCATCATTTATTTACACAGTATTCTTCCTCTCACAACACAAAGGAAGATACTAGCAAGATGTCACAAATGAATCCATGGTAACTCTGATGTTACAATACACTTAAACATTCTGTAATGCTTGCAACTTTGTGGTAAATGGATCACCAAAAGTACAAAATACTTTTGCCATCAGAATTTCAGTAACTTCAATAATAAGAAATGAACCTGCCACTCATTTTAGGGTATGGTATTTTCTAATACTTCTTTCTCAATATTAAGAAAACAAAAAGGTATCACAAAGACCTTGTTTCACCATTGCTACCAGGAGAAATGGGCTGGGTAATCAGGAAAGTAAGAAATACGAGAAAAAAATCTATTAAAATTATTTTAGTCCATTGCCTACAAAACATTCCTGATAATTTTAGGAAAGGTAGAGAAGGGAGAAAAATCAGAATTCACATCCTGTAAATATCTGCAAGCCTTTAAAAGGCAGAAGACAAGTGCTACACTTACATCATTTCAAGGCCAGGCAATTCATTTTCCTTTTCCCATGTTAATATATCGACTGCATATTTAAATGTAATGGCAAAAATGTTATAAGCTCTTGCTACCATGTCTTCTGGTAAGTGCACAAGAGGATCCTGGAAAGGAAATATAAATAGCAATTGAGAAATTAAAATTACACTAAAAAATTGTCAAAGTTGCACCTCTCTTTGTCCAAGATAATGTAAGCATCTTTAATGAAGTCTTTCATTAAATTACTACATTTGGAAGGAACAGAGTCAATAAGCATTGTATTTTCTTATTCCAGTTCTTCACTGACAATCACCAAAGCAGTAATCTAGCATTCAATACCTCAATGTTCACCTCCCTCTGATCATCCACTTAAATTTTTATTTTCATTGCTCCCACATCTGCACACCACCTAACATAGTTCTTCAGGATCTTTTAACCTCAGCTGTATTAAAATCTGCTTTTTCCACAATGCTTTAAGAACATAATTGGAAATCACTCTATTTTTTTTCTCCACTTACAATATTAGTAAACTGTAGAATACAAACAACTGCACCTACTACCTTGTTTTATACGCAACACACATTTACAGGCTGAAGTTTTACCTATCCAAACTCATATAACATCCAGCACACTTGGATCATGATTTATGATGCACGTCTCTTAGGTGCTGTGGTATATAAGTAATCAAATGCTTAGATGTAACTAGGTATCTCATAATGATTTGCCCATGTCTCAGTCTGGTTCACAGACAGTTGTTCCCTTCTGTATGTCAAATATACACCCAACTTGTGCCCATCCTGCACTCTCCAGGGTGCCTTTCATTTGACGGCTGCAGCAGTCGCTATAAACTCATCCTCCTCTTTCTGCCAGAGCAGACTGGCAGCTGCTGCAGGTGGAGGAACTGAAATGAAGAGGGGGAGGAAGAGGAGTGCTGCCACAGACTGCAAAGTCAAAGGGACTACTGTTTGGAGCAGCAAGTGGGAACCACTGCCAACTCTGAATCAGGCAGTACAGGTACCACTGCCATTTCCCTCCAGTCCATTTCAAGGGATTTTTCTATGAATAAAAAAACATTAAAAACCTCTTATCTGAAAGGATTCTACTTCTACTATTTCAAATTTTTGATCTTCAGAACAACTAGTTCCACTTCTAAAAAGCTGGAAAGGGAACACTGTATGCCCTGTAGGTCACCTGGATATAGAGTACACATTGGGTCACTGACTCTATTCATCATCTGGTTTTTTGAAGTATGTGTAATTGTTAGCCAATTAAAATATTTAACATTAGTGCAATTTCTGTTTTCAGATTACCTAATGCCAAATTCTGTGTTCCACTAGTTTACACTGTATAAAAATGGCCACAATAATCTTGTCAGAACTTAAGTCTGCATTATCTACAGGAGGACCTCAACAGTCAGCAATTCACCTGAACTAGTAAAGTTCATCCACACTCCATGAACTCCCAAGATTCTTTGGGAATATTTGGAAGTTTTACAGGGACATTAACAACTGCCATTTCTCTGGTTTTGCTTCACTTGAAACTTATCTGGGGTATGGAGACCTATCAGTCATATGGCTGAGCTAGTGAGAAAAGCTTTTAGAAGGGCCACTGTCACTGCAAATATAGTTACAGCTCTTCACTTAATCTGTCAGATCAGAAAAATTACCACAAAAGTTTGCCTGATATATTTTCTCTTCAAGAAAATCTCACAGAAATTATATTACATAAGAACAGAGGTGAGTAGCAAGAGCAGACGCCCAACTAGCCACTCTCATTCCTGAAATGTAGTAACAGATACTGAGGGAAGACTATTAGAAAAGGACAGAATTCTTCTCTGGTGTCCAGTAACTTAAGACACTAATACTTCCCACGCTGAAGATGGTATCTGCAATTCTAAATGGCCACTGATCATTTGTTCCCTCCACAAACACGTTAAATTTCCCTCTGAACATATATAAACTTTTAACAACAATGGTGCTTTGCAATGGTTAGTCTCACAGCTTGAATTCATACTGTAAGAAGCAGCATGTCTTTTTGCATTTAGTATGTCCAAGCTGTTATGCTATGAGAAATAGCGAAGATATGTTCTCTATTTACCTTCTCCGCACCAAAAAAGCTTTTATAGCCCTCTATTTTATAGCTCCATTATGTCTTTCCTGTAACAGCAAATTACTTTAATTTAAAAAATCTGTGCACTTTGGTAAGAATCAGAACATATGTTGCGCAGACAGCTTAATTTGGCTTCTTCATGCACATGATTACATTCAGATTTTTTTCACGTGGCAGACTCACTCCACCTTTCAGAATAAGACAGAAAAACAAAGAAACAGAACTAAAGCTGCAGAGGTGACCAAGAATATACCAAATGAAGCCTTCAAGTAGAAAATGTCACAAAAATCACAGAATCACTATGGTCGGAAAAGACCTTTAAGACCAAGTCCAAACATTATCTATCTCTGCCAGGCCCACTAGTACACCATATCTTTGAGCACCACATCTAGATGGCTTTCAAATACATTCAGGGATGGCAATTCAACCACTTCCCTAGGCAGCCTGTTCCAGTCTTTGATAACCCTTTCAGTATAGTTTTTCCTAATGTCTAACTTAAACCTCCCCTGATGTAACTTGACGCCATTTCCCCTTGTCCTATCAATTGTGACTTCTGAGATGAGACCAATACCCACCCTCCCTACAAACTCCTTTCAGGTAGTTGTACAGAGCAAAAAGGTCTCTCCTCAACCTCCTTTGCTTCAGACTAAACAACCCCAAGTCCCTCAGCTGCTCCTCATAAGTCTTATTCTCAATACCCTCACCAGCTTCATTGCTCTTCTCTGGACCTGCTCCAGCACCTCAATTTCTTACTTATATTGCAGCACCCAAAACTGAACACAGAACTCAAGGTGAGGCAATCGCTTCTCTAGTCCTACTGACCGCACCATTCCCGATGCAAGCTGGGATGCCTCTGGCCTTCTTGGCCACCTGGGCCACACTGCTGGCTTATGTTCACTCAGCTGTTGATCAACACCCCCAGGTCCTTTTCTGCCGAGCAGCTTTCTAGCCACATCATTCTACACTCCTTAAGCTAGACATCAGTTTTGTCTAACACAGTGTGATTCAAGAATTACTATTAAAATCCCTCCTATCTCTCATGCATAGTATACAAGATTAAAAATAGTCTCATATGAATGATTTATATATATACAGATATATATATACACAGTTAATGTTTTGAAACATGATGCCTCAACGGATTATACCTCTTCTTCTGCAGTCTCTGAAGTGTTAAGTTCGTGTTTTTGACAGTAAGGACCTTCTTTCCAAGCTTCTGTATCACCACAGTCACAGAAACCTCCTCCACCTGATGTTGTCATCTAAAATTATTTAAAAAGAAAACAGTTCACGTGAATAAGCATATATAGGCACGGACATTAAGAAATGAGTAGTCATAGCTAAACTACAAAAGCACAATCACAACACCTGATTGCTTTAGCCAGGCTATTTTTTAGCCCGTTAAAATAGCACAGTGAAACCATGTCTGCGTCTATGATGGCTGAAAGCTTATATACTTCATTTGTTTGCCTATGCCAAGAGAAAAGAAAACAAACAAACACACACTTCGAACACTTCCATTTTGCCCCACCTGAAGGCTGTGGGGTTTTCAGGGCTTTCAGTTTTTCTGAATCTATTGCTTGCAATACCATCTGTATTGTTTCAGGTTCCACATTTTTTATCTGAACAAAGCTGAATCACTTCATAGAGCACTATTACACAGCGAGCAAAAGACGTACTATTTAAAGTACAAGGAGTTTACAGATAGAACAAACAGTTCACATAAGCCTTAGTAAGCACAGAAAATAGTACCTGAAAACTGTAATTATATATTTGCACTGTTTTAATAAAAATTTATTTTAAAGCTAAGATCACCTCAAATTACTAACTGTAATAATACTCTTTTTAAACCACAATTATTAACTGACTCATTGAAGAATTCTTCTTTCATGTATTTTAGGCATACAGGTACATTCTGTACATACAGGTATATCCTAGAAAATCAACAAAATTAGATGGACATTTGAAAGAACACCTGCTTACACTTTTGGACGTCACCTAGACTTGTTAATTCACTAAGCTTGAAAACTAAAAACCTGCATACAAGTGTGCTGCTATCAGCAAACTGGGTTGTGCTTCTTGGGGCAAATTTTTGTGGTTTTTTTTTTTTGTCCCCAAATCCTAGCGCTCAGTGTAACCATGCAGTGAATGGAATTGCATTAACAGGAGCACGATATTGCCAAAAACAAATTTACAGAAAGGTTGCACTAGTAGTTTACACTTAGCTTCTTAGTTTAAAAACACACCAAGTCCTTCTTGGTAGGGGTTTTTTTAAACTAATCTGCACTATTAACAGCAGTATATTACTAAAATAAACAGCACCTACAGTTTTAGTTTTCCATTTTAACTTTGTTTAAAAAACAAAAATCCTGCTATCGTACAGAATTTGCTAACAATTCAGATGTTTAAAGGAAATAAGTTTTAAATAAAAGTGGTTTCTTAATAAAGGTTTTTCAATACCTTTTAAAAACAGTCACACATCAAGGTCAAAGCAAGGCAAAAAACCAACTCTAATGCTGTAAAATTCACTAAAGGGCACATGAAAAACAACATACATTTGTAAACTTAACTGTTGAGCATAAAATTTAATTGCTCGATATTTTAAAGTGTTAACTTGGAATTTACACTCAGATGAAAACACTCAAGTTCTTGTAAGATTATTACAGAGAATTCCAAACTTCATGTTCATCCAACATTTTGAAACAATTTATACATTCTTAAACTTTAAACAAGGATTTTCGCATGCATACAAAATGATTAACGATGACATCATATATTCCAGCAGTATTACTAACCCTATATCGGTGCTCTCTATGAATACTTCCAAGAAAGCAGTCCATGCATAACACACAAGTTGGGTCAACTGCACAGTCTCTGAAAACAGGGGAATAAAAAAAAAATTAAACAAATGGTTTTGCCTTGAACTACACATTTTACAACAGGTAGTTTTCAAATATCACCAATATGAACCTTCTGACTAATGTACATTTTATTCTGGAAGAGGAAAGGGATGTCTTCCAAGGAGTGGGAAACAAATGAAGAAGAAAAATAAATCTGTTCTCCTAACAAAAAAGGCTTTCAAATATTGTCTGGGCAGCACGTATATTTAGGCAATTAAGCCATTGCCTTCAAGAGATGAGACAAGTATATAAACAAGCAAACAGATGAATTACAGACCGCAGTACAGAGAGGTGAACAGTACAAAACCAAGCAAGTTCTCTCAAGTATAGAGTACAAGTATTAACAACTTCCAGCAAACAGAAGATATTTTTTCACTGAACACTGGAAAGATACATAGCACACAACAGATTTCATCAAACCTGTTTCTAAATGTCACCCTACAAGCTCACTGAAAAGGTCCGAGAACGCAATTTCCTCAGCCAGGAGAAGAAAGACTATAACAAGGTCCTGTCTACAAGCACTGCTGTATTAGATGGAAGTTATATTTCTAGCACAAGGGGCTAAACAAATGAATGTGACAATTATGTACTATATTCAACTGTCTCCCTGAGAAACACTGAAAATACATGAACCCATATAATGCAACTGACTTCAAGGCACCTCATGATTAAAGGAGTCAGGTTTTGCAATGTAAAAATAACTACCAAGAAAATGGATCTCTTATGATGGTTATTGTTAAGACAAGAATTCAGAGACACAACCTATTTCATTCAAAAGAAAACAACAGCGATCCTATGAAATGTTATTATCATGAATTCTCTTTATTTCATTTTACCAAATGAATTAAATCAGGTAATCACTGAAAGATAAACGGGCAATCATGACTCACTATGCATACAGTACAGTCTTCACGTTTTCTTCAGAGAAGCTACTAAAGGTGAAAATGTCAAAGCAAAATCACACAAAGCTCTTCCGATTTAGAATAAAATAACTCCATCACATATTTTAAATTAAAAAAAAAAAAAATCAGAAACACTTATTGCAACAATATGCCTACAGGGTGGGCAGATCAGTTCTACAACACTGGGTATCAGCTCTTCAGAGCATTAAACTTGTGGTGATATACTGACAAACTCAGTACCACTTGCCAAGTAGTTTCTCGAACAAATAAGGGTGCTTATACCAAAAGCCAAGGCAGACCTGTAAGCTTCGCAATTCAACAGAAAAGCCACTGCTTTTAATTTCTTTCATGGGCTCAGAAAACAATTGTCTGTATCCCATAAACATTTAAATTAAACTCTCATTATTCTTCATTACCAGCTAAAAGTCAAAGAAAATTATTAACGCACTACAGGAAACACGAACAGGTTTACTTCTGAGTTCAGTACTTAATTGGAAGAAGATGAGGCTCCATCCTGACAGCAGCAAAAATATTGTGTATTCACTGCTGATCCTGACTTGAGTACAAGAATGGACAAGATGGCCTACCAAGACATTATTCCTAATCTGAATGACGTTATGATTATATTGCTGTATTTAAATCATTTTTCTGCTGAAACAAAGACCCTGAGTATTACCAGTACATTCACTCGTTCTCTAAATTCTACACCAATGGATTGCACTATTCTATGTTGTCATCATACCTGACAGTATTCTCAAAGATATACCTTACATATTGAGTTGTAGGTCTTGAAAAAACAAGTGTTTAGAAGAAATTACCAGAACTCCCACAGTTTTTATTAGTCCATGTGAAGAGTATTAGATCATTAACATCATATTACTTCTAGGCTGCAATGCAATTTGACTTGAATTAAAACATTAGCTCTGAGGTTTGTTTTTATTAGTTCTCTGGGATCAGATTTTTCATGAAAAAGCACTAAAGAAATGGGAATTCTTTTTATAGCCTCTGATAACCTTCAGCCTCCTTACCCAGATCTCTCCGCTTTTTCACAGGTGTGAAGGAAGAACCTAAGAACACCTAAGATGGAGTTCTTAGTGGTTGAAAGTACCTGAAGTACCCACCAGTTTAATCTCATTCATCTCAAGATAAGACATCTCAAAACACTTCCAAAACTACCTATTCTAACTGATCATTGAAACAGAAATGCAGAATGAGAAAACAGCTTGCTGAGTTAAGTATCTCAAGTCCACCTTGAATCAGAACTTCAGCAAATAAGGCCAATAAAGTACCATTGTTTCCAGAAGAGGAGAACACTAGAGAGTAAAATTCTTCTACAATAATTCTCACCTTGTGGGTGAGAATGGGATGGAAACCCAGAAAGATAAACCCCTTCTCATCACCCCATCAAGTGTTCAAGTGTCCCAGAGAGTGGTAGAAAGCATACAAATCAAGAAATATCTGTGGCAGAGAGCGTATAAACTAAAATTGCAGATGGGTCAGGAGAGAGGTGATAAGCTAATGAATATACAACTAGTAATACACCGGCTTAAAACTGAAGATTTTTAAAATACTTGTAATTGGTTAGTAGCTTCCTGTCCTCTTTCAGGTAAAATGGTATTTTCAGAAAGATCTAGAGACAGAGGTAGGGAAGGAACAAGAAGTTGGTATGTCTATTTTAGCATCCAAAAGATTGTTTAACAGGTCATGAGAAGAGGTCTAAAACATAAAATCAACACTAAGAGCTGATACTAAACACATTAATTACATGTACATACACATGCCTGCTCACTTCTGATTAAAGCTGTTAAATCATAGACAGTTCACTCCAACCACTTTCTTTATCTCGCATTTCTTTTGTACAGAAAAGACTCTACATTAGACTAATTAACATTTTTCCACTCACAGATCCATAGCGTATTAATTTTCCCCTGGTCCTACCAGTCATGAAACGTTGCAAGGTTACTTTAAAAATACATTTGGGGTATTAACTTCACTAGGACAGTATATTCTTTTTGAAAAATATCCCACAACTTCACAAATTATAAATACTTCACAATGCTAAATTGAACTACCTGCAAGAATACGTAGGCTCTCCCACTTTAAAAACACGGCCACAGAGATGGGAAGGTTTGTTTGCTTGCTCAAGCTTTGGAAAACCAAATGCAGGATCTTCGGCACAAAGATACCATTCCATTGGTCCCAGCAAAACGTGTTGTGCCAGCATGTCTTCTCTTTGTGGGGCAGGGTTAGGACCCCTGCAGTAAATTTTTGGTACATAGTAGGCCAGATGCTGGTATACTTCCTTCTGAAGGTCATTTGCTTGCAGCCATTTCTTTTAAAGTAAAAGGAATAAGAAAACAAATTGTTCATTAATAAAATTACCAAACTATCCATCAAGATTACTTTTTTTATTTTTAAATCTAAAATGGTATTGTAGAACTACAAGTCATGCTTCCTTCTAAGTGTTAAATCCAGATGATCACAGAAGACAGACGTTAGGAAAGGAGTAATTTGTCCTCCTGCTTGCACATTTTATGCTTTTGATATACAAAATTCTTTTCCAAAACACAAGATTTAAATTCTCAAAAAGTTTCCTCCAGGATGCATGATCAATAAAATGTCCCAACATTAGCAGCGACTGTTAGGATAAAGCCTAGACTATACTGATTGTACTTCTCTGGAGCGCAGACTGCTGCTGCCAGCTGGGGACACAGAGGAGCAGCGGAAGCCTGGAGCTGGCATGGAACAGGCAAATACAAAAAGTACACGGCGAATGGCAAACACAGCATTAGGTAACAGTCCCTCTCTCATTTAATTTCAAGAAAGTACCTACGAAAATGAGGGGATTTTGGTTTCTTCAACCACCAAAATAACTTATCTGAATTACTATTTCAAGCGTGACCTTCGATCCATGAATTCTTTACTGGGTTTCCATGGCAAGATTTCTGGCAGCAGGGGGGCTACGGGGGTGGCTCCATGGAGAGGGGAGCCCACGCTGGAGCAGGTTTGCTGGCAGGACTTCTGACCCTGTGGAAGGGACCCACACTGGAGCAGTTCATTAAGAACTGCAGCCCATAGGAAGGACTCATGCTGGAGAAGTTCATAGGGAACTGTCTCCCATGGGAGGGACCTTCACACTGGAGCAGGGGAAGAGTGTGAGGAGTCCTCTCCCTGAGAAGGAAGGAGCAGCAGAGACAGTGTGTGACGAACTGACTGCAACCTCAATTCCCAGTCCCCCTGTGCTGCTGTGGGAGAGGGAGTAGAGAAAATGGGGAGCGAAGATGAGCCTAAGACAAAGGTAAGGGTGAGGGGAAAGTGTTTTTAAGATTTGAACTTTATTTCTTATTATCCTATTCTGATTTGATTGGTAATAAACTAATTTTCCCCAAGTTGAGTCTGTTTTGCCTGTGACAGTAACTAATGAGTGATCTCTCCCTGTCCTTATCTCAACCCATGAGCCTTTTGTTGTATCTTCTCTCCCCTGTCCAGCTGAGGAGAGCAATAGAGCAGTTTTGGTGGGCATCTGGGGTCCAGCCAGGGTCAACCCACCACAATTCTCTTAGTCAATCACAAAAAACAATGCTGTCAAGAGTTTTTAAAAGCCATCAAACTACTGTACCTGCTATAAGACACTGAAAAACTCACTGCTCTTTCTAGGGTTTTTTTTTTCCCCCTTGTATACAAACACAGAATAAAAAAAAAGTTCTCTAGGACAATGTTTGTTTTATTTCTGCCTTGTGGATTATAATTTTATAAAGGTTTAAACTGTAAGTTAAGGCTGCAAGGCTTTTACAATAAACAAAAGGGAGCAAGCACATACTGCAAGTGTGCACTGATTAAATCCTGTGTTACATAAACAGCCTTAGCATGCCATTTCTCATCGTAAATATGACAACCAGATACCCCCGGCAACCTCAGAAAAAGAATTCAGAATCAACCTAAAACTGTACATGAAAACCAAGAATTAATTATACCACAATAAAACAGGTTTGATAATCAAATGTTACAGCTTGATTTACTCTGAATTATTTATGACTTACTCTAAAGAACTTATGCTTAAGACACAGTTGTCATAAGTTCTTCAGGATACAGACTTAGAGTCAGTAGAGCATCGGTGCCACTTAAGAAAGGCTGCATTTTGGCCTTTTTAATTTAAATATATTGTATCATTTTCATTTACTAGACTGCTTTCTAATGCAGAACTTCCCATTTAAAAAAACCCTTGTCAGTACAACTCTTAGTAGAATAACACGCCCCTAAGTTTGACTTCTCAAAATCATAATCAATCTACTAAATCCATATCCTAGCTTTGAGGGCCAAAGCCTACATTTTTTCCAAGGAAGTTCATGGGAAAGGTTGACAAAAAGCCATACACAGCAATCTAGAAGTTTACAGATAATCTCACCATTCCCACCAGGATTCAGAGAACACCACTCAAAAATGAAAAAGTAAAGTTTTCACTACTAAGAATTCAATTTTTTTTCCCCTAGCTCATTATTCTTTTCCTCTCATCATTTGTGCCAAATATCTACTACTGCCAGGAACTGACCCAATCCCAGTGAAACTGACTTAGTCTCTTCCAGAATTTCCATTTAGTAAGATCATTTTTAGATTATTTTCTAGGGCATATGTTAGTTATTACATCTGCATTTTTCTCAGCAAAATACCTTTAATTCCAGCCTTCTAATTCAGCAGTTCATTACTAATTTCTATCTAGAAAACATACAGTGCATATTAGCTACACTGCAAGCTCAGACAAATACTGAGCCAGAGAAAATTCTTGTTCCTCAAGTAAACAGCTTTCTCATCCCAAAAATTCTGGGATCAGTTGCCTGCAAGTTAGGTGTGGCAACAGGGAACGTCATCACACCTAAATCTCTTTGTAGAGCCAGTTCCAGCCACCTAACTGTGCACACAGTTTTGAAAATCAGATCCTGACTAAAAGAATATCAGAAGGGAATACAGGCTACTAGGAGAAGGAAACAGTTGCCACTCCCAAGAGCTAAGAGGAAGGCAACTGAAAAGTATCACTGTGCATGTACAATTGTCACTAGAAAAACATACATACATTGCACTGCCTTTCTACATTGCTAACTGGGAGGTACCAAACTCCAGGAAAAATACTCAAAACTTTTGAATCTGTTCTTTAATGACAGCATTTTGTATTTAGGCAAGTTTCCAATTAGTATTTGTCTATCTTCTAACCTGAAGTCACATGCAAGAGAGATTTTTCATTAAAACAGAAAGTGTTTTCCTGTTCAATTCCTCCGCCCTCAACCTTACTCTCCTGCAAAAGTTTTCGACTGCCCTGAAAAAAAAACCCACCCAAAAAGCATTGATCAAGTAACATTTTATGTAAGTAAATACCTAATGGTCCATCAGGGTTTCTATTAAATCCACATCTAAGTAAGAGGTACCAGGCAAACAAAACACAGAATACAAATACGCCATAAAACAACTCAGTTTAGTGTTTCAAAAGCTAAAAGGTATAATTTATGTTTTTCTTAGCTATACAAATAAATATTTGCAATGTAGGCTCATGTTCTCTTACAGACAATTTTTTCTTTTGATTCTTGTTCTTTGGAAATTTATCCTTAAGTTGTTGTAAACAACAAAGCAAGTATTGCTTTGGGCTGGCATTTGTTTTATTAACACTGGGCCATCAGCAAAGCAATGCTATCAGCAAAGTAGGGAGAAAAACAATGATAAAACCCAAGTACATTGTTTACATACACAATCAGGCAGCGCCAGCTGCATTTAGTTGTAAGCACATCGTAGATTTGGGAGCAATGGACCTCAGAATTGTAGCCTGTGCTAGTGATGAAAGCACAAAAATGAGAAAGAATTGACTAAATTTAAGATGGCACTTGTACCTACAGCAAATTCCTAAATGCGTTCCACTTGGTGCACATCTGCCTTGGCCTTATCTATGGTGTGACCCAAAAAAAGCAACTGCTACTCACACAGACTAGGTAGTTTGCGTTCAGTTTGGGCTACTTTATGTAGTGTTTGATGGAATTACTGGGTCAGCCTGAGGGGAAGGAAGACTAATCCTGGAGCTAAACTAGCTAGGATATGGCTAACTATGTGCACTTGCCCATCTAATCATACCTCTGTCTGCATTGTAGATATACCAGCATAATCTGAGGATTATCTGAATTATAACATTGTCTTTTATTTTCTTTTGGCAGGCAGACAATGTAGTTCTAATGGATAAACAAACATACAGCTTTTCAAGGTCTTATCCTACACATATGCACATGAGCACTCCCAGTATTTTAACACACATATTTAGTTCCTCAAATGCACAAATGTCTGTAAGATCTGGTACCTACACCAAAACAAAAAAAATTTCTCTAAAAACTTTACCCTCAAGATTTTAATTCTCCTCCCTTTCAACTACTCTTCATAAAAACAGATAAAAAATATATTAAAATATATAAACAAAAAGTAGATTGTTTCAAATATTACACTGATTTTACTAATACTTTCTCTACAAGCATCCCATTCCAATAGTCCTAAGCTTAACTAGCGCAAGCTTTTGCTAGGACTGCATCTTAATTACTGGGGAACAAGGAAGACCCCTGTCATGAAACTTCAAAACCACAAAGCGTACTTGGGCTCAGACAGCCACCTAAATTAATGGGGGTAGGAGGACCTTCTCACATTGAGCCATGACTACCGGCAGAGAGATGTGGAAACGCAGCAAGCTAGGTAGGAGAGCTCAACTTCTCAGCTGCTTGGGGCAGGAGCGAGACGCGGAGCAGTGGCCCCGTTCCCAAGCCCCGGCAGCGGCAGGGAGCCTCGGCCGCCCTCGGCAGGGGCTGACGGCATCTGGGCGGCTTGTGGGGAGCCACCTGCGCCAGCCAGAACAACAGGAAAAGCTGGCTGCTCCCTGCGACGGATTTCGGCTGCTGCAAGAGCGGCGCTGGCGACAGCAGCGGTCGAAGGCCGGGAAGAGGCGCCGCTGCCAGCCTGGGGTGCCCTCATACCCAGCCCAGGCAGCCACTCGGAGAGCCCGCCCGGGCCCCGGCCCGGGCCCTGGCCCAGGCCTCGTCCCGGCCCCGGGAACGGCCTCTGGCCCG
>VZZY01007347.1:219687-235028 GCA_013400335.1 Eurystomus gularis | reverse complement strand
CACTTGGCGGGGCGGGGCGGGGGGGTGGGTCGGCCGCTCGGCACCCCGCGCCACGGCCGCCTTCACGCCGTCGTTTGCCCTTCTCGTCTCCTCCAAGGCGAAGCAATGTCCGGGGCGAGGGGTAGTTTCGGGGTCGCTGGCAGAGCCGGGCGGCCCGCAGGGCTGAAGCCGGCTAGTCCCTCCCGGGCCAGGCCTGTCAGCGCGGCCCGCCAGAGAGGGGTCGACGAGGGCTTCCCGGGAGGCCCCCCCGTCCCCGGCACTCAGCATGGGTGAAAAGATAAAAAGCTGTGAATTATGTGAATCTGGCAACTATGGCTTTAAGACAAGTGTTAACTAAATTGTAGAAGCCAGAAACCCTGTGGCTTGGCCGCCCTCCTTCCCTGGCTCCCACAGGGGCCACACACCACTGGAGCTGTAGCGTGTAGCCCAGCCTTGCTCGTTCCAGGTCTGCAACTAAAAAAAGAAGTCAAAAAGTCACCACCAACAAACCCAGCATCCTCCGTAACTCTCATTTCATGTTAGCTACTACAGGCTCTGCTTCTTAAGGGGTTTTTCCGAAAACCTGTTGTACCACTGTTGTACCCGCGGGCTTGTCTGTGTGTCGGTGCTGCACCACTGTAATTACAGCCGGGCCAAACCATCGAGCAGATGTACCCAACTTTGTGTGTACGGCCCCAGTTTTGTGTGTATGGCCATACGGCGGCTGCGCGAGCCATGGTGAGGGCTTCACACCACACCTTCCTTTGCTTGCTGGGAACTTCTGTGTGAGCTAAGCATCATGCCCAAACTAAATATTATTTCCACCTCACGCTCTCTGTTCGCCTTCGTAGAGATAAGGACCCACCCTGCAGCAGGCTACTCCAGCAAATCCTGCTGAGGAAGTCTCTGCTCCGGATAATTTACACTCCCAAACCTAGACAATGCATGGGAGGGGAATAAACAGGCAGGAAAGACAAACCGAGTCATAATTGCCTGAAGTACTGGCTGAAGGTGGCCATAAATGTTGCCTTTCCCAAACAGCACTAACTCACAACAAAAATGTTCATTAAAAGTGAGCTCCAGTTCATATCTTATATTCCATAACAATTTTGAAACATTCTCATAGTGGGTGAGCATAGTTGTTTTTTCCATGTTTTTGTTTCCTTTCTTCTTCGTTCTCCTCATTCTCCCCTCAACTAATAATTTAAATTACACATTATATCCGTCCAAGCAGTAACCAATACATCTATGGCCATATATTAATATAAGAAAGAAGGTGGGCTGTGTGACTGCCTGGCTACTCTGGAAGAGTTTTAACGTTCCCTGCATCAGGGGGCAGCAGCGCACGCTCGCGTATTAGCCATACTATATAAGCGCTTGTTTCCGAAACCTCAAGGGTTTGTAAATCGTCGCCTTTACTTACATACTGTGTTTGGGAGTTCTGGGGTATTTTGAGATGAAGGGAACACACACGGCTGGAAAGACCGACTGCAAGAACTGAGAAAGGTCGGTTTAGCCACTGCTATGAGGGAATTGTACAATGATAAAAGAATCCCTTAGAACATTCATTTCACCTCCTAATATTCTAAGAATAAGCGTAATTTCCTTTTGTCTGATTGTACCCTTACTATATGCAGGGTACATCTTTTTGCTGTATTTTTATATCATTTGCCACTTTTTGTGTAATCGTTCTTAGAACAGAAAATAATTACATATTCCTTAGAAGATCAGTAAAGCCCACGCTGTTTCTCATTCATGCGCTGTTGATGCCTAAGGAATACAGAACATGACACTTCTTTGGAAGAAGGTAGAGGGTGAAAGAAAGCTGTATGATTTAATCATCTCTCCTTTGGGGCTGCATAAAGAAAATGTTAGAAAAATCCTGGGGTTTAGTAATGTGAAAGGCATTTTATTTTACCTAGACACACAGGCAACCCAAATAGAAATTAGACTTCAAAGCCATTATTTCAATATGAATGTAACAACTTCTTGGGTACCATTTTATATAATTTTGGGTAGAATTTTCCATAACTTTTAGCCTGTGCCATTAACTTCATAAGCAAAGATATTATTCAAATTCAGGAACAATAATTAAGGTTGAGAAGACTGCCTTTATCTTCTGCCAAAAAGCCTAACTCTTTCAAGGTCTATTATCAGATAGAAATTGATGAAGAGACATCTAGAGAATTTAATGTTTCAACAGGGTTTATAGTAAACTTTCATAGCATTTCCCTGCTCTAGCTGATACGTTTCTGGGTCTCACCTTGCTGTTGCCACACAAGATAGCCCAGAGAATGCTACAGACCATGGTTATGAAAGATGCAGGTATCCTCTAGATCTCTTTCACCTCCCGGCCTGTCTGTTTAAGCACTGTTTGCCTCTGTCATTAGAAAAAAAGAAAAAAATAAATTGTACTTTGACTGGGCAGTCAATTAACTTGATTAGGTTCCAGTATTTTTAATAAATGCTGCATCTATTAAAACCACAATCTAAAGAGGCATAATTGAGCAAATATTAATTATGATAGTGGAGACCGATGCTTCCTTTCTACCAACTGTTTTAGAAGCTGCTAATGAAACGGGGTCCTTCACACGAGAAGACTGCCTCTTGATGCAAGTCCAACAGAAGTCACCAGTGGCAGCCAAGCTGAAGCCCAGCTATTTTGAAAGAGAAAGAGCCTCCTGTAGACCATGCTCCAAAGAGGTGCTCTGCTTACAGAAACCGTTGTCATCTTGGCTGAGTACTGCTTGAATGTGATCATCTTCAGGGCCTGTTGCATTTGCGACCAGGATAAGGTAAAGGGATGTCAGAAGGAATTTTTAAGTGGCTGGTTTGCTCGTGTGTTCACTGTACCTGAAATACCATCAATATAACTGTATTAATTTGAATGTAAGTAGAAAAATATTTCATATCTAGACAGCAGGGATAGATGTCTTCTTTATAGACTCAGAAAAATAAAATACTGTTTAATTTTCCCCACATTGATGGAATTTTCTGCTAATCATTATGAAAGGCAAGTCTTGTGAGAAGGATCCAGAAATGTTTCTATTCTCTGTGAAAAGTTCATTTCCTGGTACAGTTAAAAAACATTTTAAAAGCATTTACTTCCTTGTCTGCTCTCTAAAACAATGCTGCAGCTATAACTTAATTTCAAAGTTTAACTATTAAAGCAAATGATCAGCATTTTGTTGCATTAAGTTGATATTATGTACCTGTATCTAAGATCATTGCCTTGCAAAGACATTTGTATCTCTTTAATCTTCCCTAAGTCAGCAACCCTTTCCACCAAATAAGGTACATGTCTAAGTGTAGGATTCAGGTTTATATTTTCAACAACAGTAATTTTGATAAAACAGTTTGCTTAGTAGATACTGAATGACCAAAGTAGTGATTTTTACGTTGCAAATATAATTTTTAAAGCCATTATCATTTACATGGTTTCCCTCCCTTCCTCTTCAGGAAGGTTTGTAGTCACCATCTCCTACATAGTCTTCAGATAAATTCAGATGGTAATTCTTTTATTTCCGTACTGCCAATTCTAATGACAAATTATGCTGACCAAAATAGAATTTTGCCCGTGATAATGTTAATTAAAAGATGAATTGTGAATGAGGTGAACAATGACACCCAGTACTTGGTGGATTGATAAGACATAGTTCACTAAGCAAGAGATTATTCAGAAGAAAAGAGCACACGGTAATCTGCAAACACAGGTTATTTTAGGAATTTGGTTCCAAATTAGAGTATTAAAAATACTATCTGACAAACTGTAGGCGATTCTTTGTTCCTTGGTGGCACTAGCGCTGTAATATCTGCTCTTTTAGCAATAAATCAGAATAAGCTTATTTCCTTTCCCTGCTTTGTCTTTGCATGATCTTAGATTATAGGTATATAATATTCTAAACATGATGTCAAGAAAAATGATTTTTAAAAGATACTAAAAGCAGAGCATATTGCATAATCACAGTGGACACAGGAGACATAAAGGAAAGCATAAAGATACTGTGGCCATCTTCCCGTCTGGTGAATGCTCTCTGCAAGTCTAGCAAAGGCAGTTACATAACTGATTTTTATTGCATTAGGCAACAGCAATATGGCTAAGCAAACCGATGTGCAGAATTAGAAAGCTTCTTCCACAGTGGAAATGAAGAAAAAAGACAGAGGAAGGGTTCTCATTTAAGATCCAGTAAGAGAGCAGGGCAAGTGGGTGTGTATCTTCATTAGGGGATCATGTCAGGGTGACAACATGATGTATTCTCATCACGCAGCATCTTAGAAAAAATACAGTGCAAACTCTGTCCATGATAATTCCGCTGCTTTCTGCAGTGAAACGTGTCAACAGTCTAGAGCTCAGGCTGGTAAATTAAAATGCCAACCTCTAAAAGAGATTTAATGGGAGCTAAGATAATAGTAATGAGCAGTACATGGGGAAAAAATTAGCATGGGAGCAAAGGGAAAAAAAACAACAAAAATGTGCCTGACCTCATTCGCTTTTACTGTAAATTCAGAACACAGCTGGTGTATATTTAGACATAGCAGTTAATACAAAGGGGTCTGTGAACTGGTACCAAGAAAGCCTGCGTTTGTGGCACATGGGTGGTCAGCTTTGACACCTCGGAAGGTGCTGTAGCTAACGCCCTTCCCCCCCGCTTACTCACTGATGCTGATGAACATACAGGCTTATGTTGCAACCTTCCCTTTAGCGGGCCTTTCTTTCGTGTGGTTGATCACTTTTTCAAGCTTGAACAAACTTAATTTTCCTTGAGACTTCTGCCAGTAGTGTTTGTGTGGCAAACACAGTGTTAGGAAGGAGGGTATACAGACCAGTAGCCACCCATATGAAGTGTAATTATGCGTGCTATGTTGCCATAGGACCAGACTTTGAAAAGCCCTGCGCTAAGAAAGAGCAGTCATGGTATGACTGTTTTGCAGTCAACTGCAGCGCAAGAAAGTGCATTGTCAAAGATCAGAGACCAAAACCTGTTAATAATGGGTGTAGGAGATGGTGAAGTAGGTAGGTCAAGTAGTGCTGCTACAGCAGAAGGCCTTCTAAGTCATGACCACTTTGGGGGCTGCCTTTGCAGGACTCTTAGTCTTGAGCAGAGGGAAAAGAATCTTGCTTTTCCGTGTTCGCAGCACTAGGTGGCAATACGCTGCACAGGCATGGCAATGCAGAAGTCCTCTGCTGCTGCTTCCAACCCAAGCCCTCTTCAGCTCCCACTCGCTCCAGTCTGCAACCGGAAGGGTGTGGGCGATGGGACTGGAGGAGCCATCCGACTTCAGGTTTTTTTTTCCTCTCGAATCAGGCTTTAACTGCTTAGTGGCTGGTACTTGGGAAAACTCAAGGCATTTTTGGAATGAGTCAGGGGTTAAAAGACATGAAATGCTTGGTGACCATGGATAGGGCTTAGGGTGGTAGGAGAGGCAGGAGAAGGAGAGAAGCAGGATTGGCTGAAGAGTCACCTGCAGAGGTGGACGACAGGACAAGCACAGCTGTAGTCATCCTTTGGCAGAAGAAATTGGAGCAACCTCATCTAGCAAGGTCCCTGCCTACAGCACCACAAAAGAACTTTTGGGTGTCACGAACAGCTGGACACTGCAATGGTGATGCTCAACGACACTGCTTGTTCTCAGCTGATAGAGACAAGAACTGATACCAAACTGCTGGAGGAAGAGTTCCTGGCTCCATCGGAAACCAAATTTATGTGCAGTTACATAGGGGATGCACAGAGGAAATAGGAACGTACAGCCCACAGGCAAAGGCAGGGTGGATGAAAGATTTATCTGGGAATATGAAAATGCTTTGAACAAGTGAACTAACTCTTCTTCTCTTCCCCTTCATTCGCACAACGGAGCAGTTTTAAATTAGAACAGGTTGTAACAGATTTAATTTAGATCACCATGGTGCCTAGTGTAATGCTACAGCGTTTTCTAGTTTATCTTTTCCCCTCATTTTAAAGGGCTAAACAGTTTTTAAAGTGTGAATTTGTTATAGAATGTATGGCTGCTAGACAGTCCTAACCAATTAGAAATTTTTTTACCACACTGTGATTAATTTTGTTAGATAAAACTACTGAAATACAACTGAAAGTAGAAATAAAAAGCATTTAAGTGCTGTACAGCCATGATTTACTCTTCAGAGATGCATTTAACTCTGTCTCCAGCAGAACAGCTTCATCCATTTTCCAAACATTCATTTGTTTATTTCAAGATTAGTCTCAGTTATAAACAGACACTAAATCACCTCCAGACCCTAATACATTGTAATGAAGTATTGTAAACCATGTAGTATGTTGGTTTAAACAATGTAATCAGAAAGCAACAAAACCGTTTTCTCCTGGTTCTTGTTGGCTTCCTGACTTCTTCTGTCTGTTCAAAGAAAAGTTCTTTTTAGTCTGTAAATGTCAAGGTCAATCAAAGGTCAAGTTTGTGCTTCTGAGATGTGGTTCCTTTCAGGTTATTGGCTTTGTTTTATTACTGAAAGGAACCATCCATTTTGGCATATAGAGCGAAGAAGTCATGTAATCCTATTAAACACAAAACCAACATGTACAAATAATGGTGAGGGTTTGACAATCAGACAAAAGCCCCCTTTTTCTGCCCACGGTTAAGCCTGTGCTGGGTAATTAATGGTCCTTCTATGAGCCTGTCTACACTGGGAAAACTGCCTAACTAGTTTTCAAAACACTCGTTCGAAAAACGGTTACAAGCATGGCCGAGAGCCCCTTTTAGGCAAGCTGGTGACTTTCTACTGCGATGCTCAGGAATGGGAGGGGGACAGAAGCAGCTAACTGTTGCCTTCCATCTCGGAGCAGAACATGGCACAGAAGGAGACAGGCACAATCCTGGGCAGCAGATCCTTGGAAGCAGAGAGACCTGAATTAACAAGGAAGAAGGAGGGAAGCATCTGTAGAGAGTTAAGGATAAAAGGAGGTGCTTTAAGTTATTAGAAAATAAACTTGCTTTGTTGGCAGTAGAGAGAAGTGGAAAGCCGGGCTTATTGTATGCAAGTTGAGATGTAACTGGATCATGATGTACTGGGCACCAAATCCAAGACATAAAAAATTAACTACAAATATCTCACTGATTTCCTTATGAAGAATGTTTGTGCATAGTGCAAGGTCAGTAGAAGAAAAATACTAGGAAGAGGAAACAAGGTATAATCAGAGGTTTAAATGGAGAAAAGGAGGTATAGGATAATTTAAAGAAAACCGCCCTCACAGTGGTATCTACACAGAGGTAACCAAGGGAAAATGGTGGTTATTTTCCTGTTCAATTAGTTATTATCAGATGTAAACTATAGGCTTGCAATGCTGTCAGTTCTACTTGTCACTTCATTGAGGACAGTCAACTGCGGTACTTGAAAACTACTGAAGCTGTGCAAAACCTAGTTTTCATAAACAACATTCATAACATGATTTTCACATCCCTCAGACAAGCATATACGTTATCGCAACCTTAAAATCTCTGTTTGCTGGCAAGACAAGACATTACCATTCTAGAGCCTATGCAACCATATGAACCGACTGGATCTATTACTAATAAAAAGAGATGAGCTGATTGAGAGTGCAGATAGCAATCGCAGATAAGATGAAGAACTGCAGGAAACGTAGGCAGGAGCTGCAGAAATGAACACCAAACCAGACATACAATTGAATATAATAAACATTACAGAAGTGGGAATGGGAAGCAGAGAAATCTACGTTACCCAGATTGTGAAACAAGCCCTACAAAAAGCCAGACAGTAAAAGTTTCCAGCCTATTATATTCCAAGGTCAGATAGACAACAAAGATGCTTGGAGCTTAAGTGTGGAATAGGTCCAAGATCTTCAGATAGCCTTGTAATAGGAAGGGAAAAACACTAGCACGCTGCTGGGGAAGGACCTCCACGCAAGACTGCTCCTTAAACACAAACTCAAGAGGTTTTTGGCAGACACTTGAGCAAGAACAGCCTCTAATGGTGCAGTCTTAAAACAAGTCTTGAAGAAGCCCCACTCAACCCTGGGTTTGCTCCCTAGGTTGCGCATATTTTAAGAAGGCCACAGGTTCAGTATGAATAATTAGGGCTGAATTTATTTTTTTGTCCTCCTTTTTTCCCAGCGCATCACTCAAGTAGTGCAAAGAAAGTGAAATACACCTACAACTCCTCATCTGGGGATTTCCTCAACTGATACACAATCAATGTATAATTAGCTCCTTTGCCTCTCTCTGGGGTGCAGAGGAATTATCAGTGTCTCAATCTTCAGCTATCACTAGCCACTAGATTAGTCAGCTGGCGTGGGACTCAAAACAAAAAGCCATGGAGCTGTAACTGTCCTCCCAAGAGGGTTTAGAGGAGATGTTTGCACGATAAGAGGACATATAAGCTGCAAAATATATACCCAGAGAAACACAAATGCGTGCTTTGTCATGGTTAGAGTTTCTGAATAAAGTGAAATGGATTCTGCAGACCAACACATTGGCTAAAGCAAATGTCGATTTGAGAAACCTCTTCTCCCTCCCTAGGTATGACTCCCTGCATTACTTCAAGCTTTTCTAGCACGCTGGCAATGCTGTGAGTACTGCAGACTAAGAGATGAGCCTTCTGGTCCCTAGGTTATACAGTCATCACTGGTGGGTTCCTAGGGAGCCCTCAGGTACATGAAGGAAATTTGGTTAGAAGAAAACTTCGGAGAATTTACAGGGAAATTCCACACTTTGGTGACCTAGAAGAGAGTCTCTTTTTTTCCTCTCCGAAAACAACCTCATTCCCAATTTTCACCATTAGCTCTCTTCTCAAGAGAACAGACCCAAAACCTTTAGTTTCACAGACCTAAGCTTGTATCTGAAGCACTACAGTAGCTGAGATTGTTTTGGGGACCCTCTGTTTAATTTCCCAATTTCCATATTTGTTTGGAGACTCACAGGCCATTTGAATGGGATGGAGGTAGTTTCTTCATCTCTAGAAGCAAAAATTGTCCATCAGAAAGCATACTATAAGACTTCACATCATCACATGTCCCTGGATTTACTTGTCATTTGCTGCTGGAAAAACTGTCTCAGCTATAGAGCAAATTTGTTTTCCTCTCCTGTTAATTTTGTTAACCTGCTTTATAGGGGTCCCTTGCAAGTCCCCTGTCTCACTGCAGCCATATAGTAACTCCATCGCATTTTCTGCTCTCTGTTTTCCAGTCCAGTTCTCACCTCGTCAAGTGTTTTGGGGGCATGAAGCAAAAACGACACAGAAATGTAAATGTGCTTGTCTTCTACTGTAAGTGCATTTCCATCACTATAGAAATGTGAAATGATACAGCTTATTTAAATGTGATGATGTAAAGTGCCTTACAACACTCTAAACAGAACATACTGTATATATATTGGATATACAATACGAGTCTAGCCATGGCTCAGGGGAGACCTTATCACTCTTTACAGCTATCTGAAAGGAGATTGTAGTGAGGTGGGTGTCGGTCTCTTCTCCCAAGTAACAAGTGACAGGACAAGAGGAAATGGCCTCAAATTGCACTGGGGGAGGTTTAGATTAGATATTAGGAAAAAGATTTTCACCAAAAGGGTTGTTAAGCCCTGGAACAGGCTGCCCCGGGGAAGTGTTGGAGTCACCATGCCTGGAGCTATTTAAAAGATGTGTAGATGTGGTGCTTAGTGACATGGTTTAGTGGTGGACTTGGCAGTGCTAGGTTAACAGTTGGTCTCAATTAACTTAAAGGTCTTTTCCAACCTAAATGATTCTGTGTTAGTTAATAGTACTTTTAAAATCATGACAGCTATATCCTTACATTTTAAATGCATGTCTGCCCACTATCACATATGTAAGGAACAAAGGAGTAAAATGCACCAAGACCTGGAATTGACTAGTAGATACGACTGTAAAAGACTTGTATAAAATTTCAGGTTATAGTTCTGCATGGGAAAGGTCAGAGCAGAAGATGTGGATGGTTGTTTTCTTTTAAACTCCTTCAACAAACCCTACATAGAGTACACTGAAGTCTGCAGAAAATCAGCAAAATAGCAGCAAAACAATTTGCTTCTGTACTGAGGCATATGAAATAGAAAACTGAGAAACTGATGAAAGAAGTCCGATAAAAAAATGCAAAGACTTAGGAGACTTGGTTTCATACTTGATCTCTGCAGTTACTTTCCTGAATGACATTGGACCACCTCTGTTCCCTGGTTTGCCCATCTGTAAAATGGGGACAGTATTAATTGCCCCTGATTGTAACACCTTCTCAGATGCACTTACATAAAAAGCTATAACAGAGGGAGTGTTTTTAAAGTTTTGAACAGCTCAAACCACATCATCAATTTAAAATCTGGAAATTATTCAAAAAATAAACCGATGAGATTTTCACTTATGTTCGTTGTATACAGAGATACGAGTTTTATGTTTATACACTCATAATTTACGAATGCATGCGGTATTATTTATATAATATGTATATATTATACACATTTGTAAGTTTATAAATACGTGTATCAGTGTATTTTATAAAATAAAATGTTTCCTCTCCCCCAGCACATGAAAATCCACACAAACTGGAGCATTGCTCACTAGGACGTGATCCCGCAAGATGGTCCATGTCACTGCATCTCTTGTGTGCACACGTACACGCCCCCAGATTCTTCCTGACAGCACGATAGTATAAGTGACTCTTCCAAAAGGAATGGGAACTGACACAAACCAAATGAAGCAAGAATGTCCCCTTTAAAACCCCCAACGTCTCTAGCTCATTTTCCTTTCAGTTGCAAAACAGTAATAATGTCATTGAAAAAAAATCTCCGAGTGGTCACTATTTCTAACTTGCCTAGGTGTGACTTCTTTACCAAAACACTCTTAAGCACTTCACAGGCTTTTATCTGTTTCAGAGCATCCCTGTGAAGCAGCAACATATCTCCCATGCACCCAACCGCAGGGAGATGCAGGAAAATCAAGGCCAGGTCCCACCAAGAGCTGCCAGGAGGAGACCCCATCCAGCAGCACCCAACTCCAGCAGCACTCGGCCCGAGTCCCACAGCCTGTGCCAGAGGAGCAGCTCAGCGACCAGCTCATGGACAAGTGGCTCTAGTAAGCATTGTTAAAAATTTCCCAAGGTTCAAGTTGAGAGAAAAATAGTGCTGGTGGACTTCCAGAGCTGACTGCGATGCAAACAGCCGTGCGGGTTCACTTTTCCCTTTTTTTTTTCGTCTACTGCCTGGACTCACCTTCTTAAAGAGCATTTTATCTGCTAGATGACATAACAGCCATGGCTTCACGACAGTTAAAGGCAGTTTAAACTGGCGTGGCTGCAAATCCCGCTTTTGGGCACAAAACCCTGCCTCCTTTTCTTCTACTCATCTGGCTGACTCCGTGAAGCAACTCAGGGGAAAAATGACACAAGGTTTCTGCCAGCACTGGGAGGTGATCTGGTGCACCGGGGAAGCAGTGAGTGTCAGCATTGGGTGCAAACAGGAGGCAAAACCATGCACCTGGAGGCAGGAACTTACAGAGGGGACAGCAGGACTTTAGCCATCACAACTTACTTTGGTTTTAGCCTACAGGGAAAGAGACCCAGTGGGTAGGGCTTTCACCAGCAGTCTGAGTGTCAGCAGCATGCTTTCATACTCTTCTCTCCTTGGAATATTTTCTGCCACTGTTCCTTATGCTGTGCAATCAGCAAACTGATCTGGCTGAAAGTGAACAATAAAAAAAAAAAAGTCTTACTTCCAGTGTCAGTTTTCAAATGGCGGCAGCATGGTCTGAGATCAGATTAGGCTGCTGGTGAAATCACGATTTCCCTCGTGTCTGGGATCAGAGCAGCTACTTCACTGCACAGGAGGCAATTCAGTCCAGCAAGGCTGAGATGCTGCTTGTCCGACACAGGCCTGCTCCTCACCCAGGCGGCAGAAGCACCCAAAGGGAAGTACGTAGTAGTTCACAGTAGCTGAGATCCTGGTGCATTTCTACTAAAAATTATTCAGCTCCATTTCAACCTTGGCCATTTTTCCTAACTTGCAACGGATAGGTAAAAAGTGACACCAAACAGCGCAAGCTGTTTAATCCTGGAAGATCTTAATGTCCTGAGCTTCCTGGGGAGAGGATCTAAGAGGGAGAAACGTGCTTGAACGGACATGAAGGGAAGGAGCACCAAGGCAAGAGCAGGGTTGCTAAAGTTACCTTCAAACAAAGCAGAGATACAGAGTTTCTTGAGCACGGGGATACCTGCAATGATGTCCTTGCTGGTCTCTGAACAAGTCCATCTTGCCAGATGGCTTTTATTTTTCTCGTGTTCAGTTATGTGGGATGCTGTGGCCACTTTCCTTATGATACATAGGGAATAGGATCACAGAAAACACACGTTTAGCCTTTAAACTATTCTGACCCTACTAGTGTCACTCCCATAAGGCCCCAGTGCTTCTTATTTATCTGAACAGAAAAGAGACAAAGGTAAATGACTGACTTAATCCAGGAGATTCAGACAATACTAAACTAAGTCAGAAGAGAGAGAACCAGCAATGTCATGCTGAAAAACCCACAAATGGAAATGAAAAATCAAATTCAAACATTTAACCAGGAGGTGATCTGTGAGTACACCAGAACAACTGGTAGCTGTGTGCATATTTGCCATTTCTTGACACCTCCATAATGACTTTTCTTTTTCTCTGGAAAATAAACTTTAACTAAGCAGGTTAGAATCTCAAATACTACAGTCCATATTATGTAGGATGTCAGATTCTGAGACCAAACTTGCTTCTCTCTCATCCTAAATCCTGTATCAGTATGCCATATGGCACAAACCCTCCATATTAAAGCAAAACTAAGCCTGTCGTTATTTTTTTCCAACCAACTTGGATACTTAAGGTCTGATTATTTATTGAAGAAAACATACACAATTCAAAATTCAGTCTGGAATGGGGCATTCAAAACTGAGAAACTAGATGGACAGATGTACTTTGACTGCTGTGACTTTGACCAGTAAGATACTTCCATAAATGCAATTTATAAAGGAGTCTTAAGGGGTTTTATTCTAATGACTCCAGTTGTTTGAACAAAGGTATGTTGCCTTCCACCACAGTCATACTATGCTTTCTTCAGCATCGTCTTTCTTGGAAAGCCCACAAATTCAGGGCAAAGCCTCCTGATGAAAACTAAGGCGTTTGGAAAGATAATGACACAGCATTATCTTTATTATCATTTCCATTCCTGTGTCGGAAAGGAATGAACCAGAAGGAGGATCGGAGACCTCTGTCACTTCTGAACTTCTGGAATTCTTTCATTTCTAAAACAGCCCCACTTAGGAAAAAAAATTAAAATTCATTAATCTCTTAACAAAAACCTGACAGAGCGATGGCAGTTACCATAAGACATTTGCTGCTTTTCTGTTGTTTCTAAGCAGTGGGAGGTTCCAGGAGGCAGCTGAGCCACCCTGGCAGCTTGCTGCTGCAAGCAGGGGCTCCCCAGGCCCTCCCTGTGCCCTTGTGCTCCCCTGGCACCCAGCTGACCTCACCAAAATGGCAGGAAATTAACCCAGATGAGAGAAGGAGCAGTCTTCTGGCTTGGTCAGCTGAACGAGCTCGGCGGGGCAAGCCCGTGGGCAAGGAAGAGAGAGCAAGGTCTCCCTCTTCTGACAGCAGCAAGCGGGCGGCTTGGCCAGGACCTCAGCCCCGTGTCGGGGCTCCCAGCACCCACCGACTGGCCTGTTATCATTGCCAAACGGTTGTTAAACAACATCATGGCAAGCCAGTAGAATTATTCGGAGGTTTAATGCTGTAAATAGTAATATAAATTGTTATTTAAAACCGGGAAGCATGGTGCTTCAAATGCGTGAAGAGTAGGGGAAGGATCAGGGAAACTGAGAACATTGATCAAGACTCTGTGCTTTTTGATGGAGACCAACCCATAAATCGCAGGAGAAGTGCAAAGAACACAGTCTGGCCATAGTCAGTCCCCCATTTTTTTGCTAATTGCTGTCTAAAGCTAATAAACTAGTTCATTCAGAAGATTTTGGTGTAGCTCAACTTGTAATGGCAGAGTAAGATGGGTCCAGTTCACAGCATGTGAGAAGGCTGCTTGACAATGACTGTTTGCTCAAATTTAAATTATACATTAGTTTCTGTTTTGGGAGTTACGGCACAAACCTGCACGCTTCAGGTGGGTAACACCTAGCCGAGTCAATGCAGGTTTGTTTGTATTGATTAGTTGGACAAGTCGAGACAGCGAGACAAACCTAGAAAGACTGTGTTAAATTCCATTGCTGATTTTCAAAGGTCACTTTGGAAATCACAAGTAATACGGGCTATTTTGGGTTTCGGACTAGACACAAAAAACAAACAGAGGCAAGGCACGTGTTGAGTTGTGGTTTTAATTCTGTTTTCAACATAGTTTACATGACTTAGGAGTCCAGCAAGCAAACAAGCCAACCATTGAATCCAAAACTCAGCACAGATTTTGCACAGCTCAGCATGGAGAAGTTACAGTATCTGAATGGTATTTTTCGCTCAAGTAGAAATAAAATGAGAAAATGACTAGCTGGCTGGTGAAATAAATAAAAAAAAGAACCTTTCTCCCAACATTTTAAACAACGGAGACCTTTGCGTATAGTACCAAGGCGTTTAACGGCCAATGGGTGATATCATACTTTCTCAGTCTCGCTCTGATCTACACTGTAAATCAAAACAATCTCATAAAAGGTTAAATTATTAAGGAGAGTGGCCCGATGGAAGTGTCATACAACCAGGAAGCGAGGATGACCATAAAAAGAAAATGAGGCTGCTGGTAACCATTTTAATGTAAGGCTGAATCACAAACGCTAACACCAAAGGCCTTTTTCTGTTCCAGTTATAACCCTTGAGAGTTTTGTCTATTGGTTTGTTGGTTTTTTTTTTCCCCCCTCTCTGAAGGCAGAAGTAGGCCCTATAACCACCCTCCTTTCGGTTTCTCTCTTCCCTGCCGCGGTTTCTTACAGTAACTTGTCTCTCATTGTCCCTGAGCATAAGCAGAGAGCTGCATTAGCTGCATGCATCACGTATCTGTCCCCGAGATGCAAAATCCTTCCCTGCAAGGGAACATTTTGGTGCAATCTAACGCGAATTCTGAGCTCGAGGGAGGCAGGACCGATGAGGTATTTCACCAAAACATTTCTGTAGAATTTAAAAAAAAAAAAGATAATTTAAGATTACCAGCGGCAAAGACCAGTGACCAGAGGAGCAAGTTCCTAGCGGGCTCGCTGCATTAAAGAATTAACTTCCCAATTAACCCCAGGCGCAGGAGCCTCCCGGAGCCCCGCTCAGGGCAGGGACCTCGCCGGTGAGGCAGCGCCTCGACCGCAGCCCCTTCCCTCCTCCGGCGCCCCGGGGCGGGGGGAGGCCCGGCCGCAGCCCCCGCCGCC
>VZZY01007347.1:115833-218303 GCA_013400335.1 Eurystomus gularis | reverse complement strand
GAGCCCTCCCCCGCGGCACCGCCGGGTGCGAATTTACTTCGGAGACACGCGAAATCTCCCCCGCGGGAAGGGGGCTGCGCGGCGGGCTGGGCGCTGCCGGGGCCCGTCCTAATACGAGGAGGAGGAGGGAGGTGGGGAGGGGGTCACGGTCATCAACTCTTCGCCAGATGTTTAAATACCAGAGGGGTGATTTGCAAGTACAATTAATTGGCAGTTAACCAGTTAATAAGTGGATAATGCTTGCTCATCCTTCTCTGATGACTTTACAGACCCACCACTCACCCAGCCAGGCTGGGCTGCTGGAGATGCAAAGTTTGCCCAGGAAATGCGGACCTGGGCTCTCGGTCCCAGTGCGCCAGCGCAGGTCGTGGTTCAGGTGGTGACTGGTGAGGTTCATGGGTTTTTACAGGCCAGTAGGATAGCAACGGAATCAGCATGGTGACCCGTAACTGAAGTATTCATGGGAAACGTCGCCAAGTGCATAACTGCGTGATTAACGTTTTAAGGAGGTGGTCGCTGGGGGTGAAGGTCTGTGTCTTTCACAGCGATGATTTTACTGTAAGCATGGGAAGAGGGGAGAGCTCACCTGGCAAGCTTGGGCCTGGGCTGCCAGGCTGCTCAGCGGGGCCACCTTGCCACCCATACTTGTCCTGCCCAGGACACCGGCCCATGGAGCATCCCGAGGACCTGCCTGTTGCTCTGGGGACAGTGGCACAATGAAGTGGCCCATCTCCACCATGTTGGTTTATGCATGATCTGTTCCTGCACGCCGTAGATGCCGCTGCGTGCTGTCATCGCTTGCCTACGTGGTGGTCTTGTTTGGATGTTAAACTGGATCAGAATGGAGTCGTTAGTAAGGTGCATCTCTCTAGAAATAACCCGTTTCACTTTGTTACCCACTGAAGTGATGGGGAGGGATGTGCCCTGGTTGGTATGTTACCTTTTCTTTTCCTAAGGTTTGTCCAAGAGTCTTAACAACGAAAGTGCTGCTTCAACAGTGCTCTTTGCATGCATATGCAGTGTGGAAGTTAAGCTACGTGGCTTTGCTTAAAACAAGTAAACAAATTTGTTTAGAACTTAGGTAGGCAATTTTTCATATGAAGAAAATGTGTCGTTTGCATTTTTCTTCCACAACCGATACTTTGATATACTTTGGAAACATCTCAGGCTTAAATATACCCTACTCAAAAGCGTTGGCGCTCCTATGATCTGTTCCGGTACCACTGATAAGCAGTTTGTGTTTCTGAAGTTGGGAGACTCCAAGGAACGGGCGGCATTGTTGGTGTCAAACCAGTGTATCTTGACAAGCCAAAAAAGCTCAAATACAGGTCATGCACTTCACTGTGGAAGTTGGCCCGAGTGAAGAAGAGTGGAGAATCGGCCTCTCGGTGAAATAAGGCCACGGCTTAATTGCGCGGCCATCAACGTTATGTCCTGCTGTTGGCATCCCTTCCCAGGGAAGAGGGATGGGGCCAGGGGAAAGCTAGGCAGGCATCTTGCCTCCAGTGTTTACATTGCTCCTGCATGGGCCAACGTAAGTGTAGATAAACCACAGCGTGACTAACCTCTCTACCTAACATTGACTCATGTTATATTTAGATAGACTGAAAAAGTCTCTGTGTCTTACCCGTTTAATTTTCTTGACCCTTCAAGTTACTGCTGAAGACCTGTCTCTGAGAATACTCCACTAGGCATTTAAGACCATGAAGCAAGTCCTTGTTTCAGGTTTGTTTCGCTTTTGGGTAGTGCTCAACTAGGCTAGGTAGGAAAAAGGAATTCCTAGATTTTAAACTCAAATCTCGGTGTTACTTCTCTTCTTTTGGCCATTCTAATTCTTCCAGTGATATTAGCGAGGCTTGCCGTTATAAATTGAGGTTGTAACTTGGCAGGGAGTACGAGAAAAGTGTAAGAAAAGCAGTCCTGTAGTGTACTAAAACAGTAAGATAATGCTTTGCTAGGAATATTTTAATCTTACTTTATTTTTTTAATTCTAATCCAGTGAGGAATATGTCACTTAAAAGCTTACTCGGCAAAGTGTTTGAGAAGGCTCTTCTCTCCCTTTCCCGATACTGTAATGGGACAGTAGTAAACTAATGAAGAAGGTCCCTGAGATCTGTAACGTCATTGAGAGATTTTGGTGCTGGAAAGTTGTGTCTCCTTATGATGTGTCCTAATAACTTGCGAGATGAGGCAGTTTGATTTCAGCTTCCTTAGAAAATACCTTCTTTAAAAAAAAAAAAAAAGCAGTGTTTGATAAATACAAAATAACTGTTGATACGGAAACAATTTGTTTCCTCCCCTTGCATTTTTTTGAAGCTGCATAGCTTCCCATGAAAAATTATCATCAGAATTTTATATATATATATATTTTTGTCCCTAAAATTAATGGATCCTTTTGCCTCTCTTCTACTGCTAAGATGTAGGCAGAAGCATCTTTTAAGTGCATGTATGAATTCTGCCTGGTGCCACAGCCCTTCTCTTGGTTACTTACGTAAGATGAGCAGCACGACTGGTCGTACTGACTTCCATGGCACTGCTTAGAAGAGCTACTGCGCCTGTGAGTATTTGTAGGGCGGGGAGCGAGGGGGCTGCACTTGAAACTAAAAAAAAAAAATGAAGGCAGCAAATTCCATATGTTTTCCTGCATGTGAAGTTATGAAACCTCTTCTTAACTTGTCCGTCTCTGAGAAACCTATTATTGTAATCAATTGCGGGGCTGTGAGGGGAAATCAGGCCTTCTAAGATAAAGACAAAAATAGCACATTCAAATATATTTTAAGAAAAGCGGCCCTTCCTACAAAGGGTAGGTCTGAGCGTGGTTCAAAGGAAGGTAGCAACAATTTTATCAGTTTTGGTTTGTTCTTTTAACTCTTCGCTGGAAACCGAACAGATTTAAGAGGTCCAGCGAATTTGCTTTGGAGCAGCATGCATTTGTGCGCCAAGTTATCTCGTAGAGCTTAGGGGAGTATTTCCCCTTAGATTTGGAGGTGTCGAGAACTGGCTCTTGCACCACACCATCTCCTTGCTGCTGCCATTGCATATGTGTCTCCGGGTAGCACATGGTCCAGTCTGGATGGGAGAATGAAGTAGGAGGTAACACGGGTGGTTGGCAAGTTGTATTGATGCCGGTTCTTGTTGGATATTGGTTTCTGTGGGCAGAAGGAGGAGTATTTTTGACAGTGGTTTATTTTCTCTCTTTCTGGCTTGGCTGTGTCGCTCCATGGTGGTAGGTGCGCGGGCTCGCCTGGCTCTGCTCGAAACAGCAGCAAAAAGAAAAAAGACATTGATTTGTGGGGGGAAAAACTGGAAAATGTGCTCAGGTTGTAACCTGCTGCTGCAGAAACTAGAAGGCAAATACATCATTTACGTTACTTTCTTCTTGAGAGGATAATGGTTTGGGGAACCCAAGGGCATGCTTTTAATGTATGCCCTATTACCCTATAATAGAGAGGGTTTTTTTTTTAAGTTTAAACTCTCCATATTAGAGTGGGGATGTTGCAGGGTTTTGGAGGAGTTACATAGCATTGGGTATATTTTGAGGTCTGAGTGAAGTTAGTCTTGTGGTTTCGGCTTACTCTAACAAAGAGTAACGTGTCTCACACAAACAGCCCACCTAAGTTTTCATAGTTGACTGATGATTTGCTCTGGAAAGACCCAAAATGCTGATATGATGCAGACTCAAGAGGTAGATGATTTTTTAAAAAAATTCCTTTTTGGTGTGTCTTTCTTCAATTTACAGTTCAAATTTTGTTAGAATTTCATGCAAATAGCTGATTTTTAGCTTCCTATCTGCCAGTCAGCTGGGCTGGTGTAGGTCACTTTCCAGGCACATGGCCATAACTGCCCAGTCTCTGTGCCTCACCAGTTTGAGCTCTCTAAAGCAGCCATCCTGGGCTTTAGCTCAAATTTTCTGTCTTTTTAGTTCAGCAAGAAAATGGTTGCTATATTTCCCCTCCCTCTCTTCATCAACTGCTCATGGTAGGATTTTTGATAGAGCCTGCATTGTGATATGTCCTTGAAGTGCAGCACTGCAAGGTTTTGTTTTGCTTCATCTTTTTTTTTTTTTTCTCTTCATGTTTAGACTTCATTGCATCTATAGCAAAGCAAGATTGCTGTAGATGGTCTTTTTTGATATTTTTTTTTTTCTGTTTTGTATTTTTATTTGTCAAAAATCTCCTGTTCGGTAATGAAGAAAAGCTCAGACTCTGATACTAAAACCTCCAGCTAACCCCGGAGTTTAAAGTCTGCAAAATATGGATTGGATAAGGATCGCTCCAGCAAAACAGGTATAAGTTAAATGTTACATTCTCAGCAGCTCATTTTTGAAAGGTTTCTGCCAGTGAGCGGTTTTTGTTCACACTATCTGGGCTGGAACAAGGCTTACCAGGGCTCTTAAAGGACAGAGTCTGAGTTGCAGAATTTGTATCTGGTACTTTCTCTTTAAGTGAATATCAAATCCTGAATAACTGCATCAGACTGTGAAAAGAAGTACCCAACTCTGTGAGCAAGTGACTGTTAAGTCTAAAATTTGATAATGGCTGAATTTCTCTGTCTTAAAAAAAAAAAAGTCCTTTGAGTCTTAGTTGGCCATGAAAGATGCTGTACAGACCCATTTTTGTCTTTGTTCTCCACTCCCCCTCCATTTTCATTGATGGGGAAGTTTCATTTCCTTTATTTATATATTTTTAGTGTATGTGTGTTTGGGGGGGTGTGGGGTGTGAGGGGGAGGATAGGAGGGAAGTCTGTGTTCTAGTTTTGCTATTTAAAAGAAAAAAAAAATAGCTAATGCTGGTGTGTTTAGAAATGACCTTAAATACATTCTCCCCTTTAAACCAAAAATTCTGCTGCTAATAGTGCATATTAGGGATTGAGGGGTTTTGCAACACTGCTGTGTGGCTGGGAGTCCTGTCTGAGTTCCAGTTGTACTAGCAGAAAAGTGTTTTTCCCAGTATTGTCATATTTCGCATGCCAGATCAGAACTAGAAATGCCTTTTCCTGGAAGGATCTCTATTTACTCGTGGAGGGTTATGCCAACTACAGCTATATTAGCGAGCCTTTTTTCTTTCTTTCTTTCTTTCTTTTTTTTAATTTTACACTTGACCTACATAGTAACGTCTTCATTTTCTTAACAGAACACACACTACAATCTTGGCACATGGTTTTGAACTGGTCAGTAGGGTAAATAAGCCCTGCTGCGCCATGGCACAAATGCCTATGGGCACTCTTGCAAGAGTATGATCTTAAGTGGGTCCCAGTGAAATGGATGCTTGTAGGGCTTTGGATAACTTGAAATAGCCCTCTGCTCTGCATGCAGAATTGAGTGTGATTTACTGGTGAGCAGAAAAGATGAAGTATGTTATTCGTATGTTGTAATACTTTTTCCTCAAAGAGGAAATGTACTTTAATTTTGAGTACAGTTTTTAAATCTTGCTGATTAGGAAATACTGCACTATGAATTTGTGAAAGTTTGGAGGCATAAGATGCTATTAATACTCATTTTAATCAGGGACTAAAGGTTATTTACTCCTTCGGAAAGCGTGGCGGTAGGTGAAGAAGGAGCGGGTAAATGAGGCTTCTTTGGCAAGAGCCTGCAGCTGCTGGGTGTTGGAGTAGGACTTCTGCTGGCTGCTGCCCGCTGGGCTTGTACTGCCCGTGCTTCGTCTCTGCTGCTACTCTGCTGTCTCTGCTGGTGGAGAAGATGTCTTGATGGACGATCCTGTTTGTACCAGAAAAAAAAAACCCTGACTAGTAAATAGTGTCATTGCTATTTCATAATGGTAGTTATTTGCTCTTTGTATGATGTTAAGATTTGCATTGTTAGCAACAAATAGCAATGTATTAAATAAAAAGTGGATGGTGACCTGTCTTCAAATGGTTCGTATCTACCACAAGTATGAATACTTAGAAGACCCTACATAGCTAAACCAAGCTTTCTTTTCCTCAAAATGTAGGCTGCCAAAGCCCTGAAATATTTAGGATATTGACTTAGAGTTCCCTAAGTACCTTCCCAGTTGCTTCTTTTTGGCTTGCCTCTTACGTTTTGTTTCGTTCTGAGCATCAAAGCTGGGCTTACCTTGCAGAGAGATGGTGGCCTTTGAGTTGGCTACATGCTACTTTCAGCAGGGAGAGGGCTGCATGTTGCAGTCTCTGGAGGCTGAAAGCATCACCTTTGCAATGGCTTCTAGGTCACAGTGGGACTTTAAATAACCATGAGCTCTGTGGCCATTACCAAGGCTGTGTCTGCTGAGCACAAGAGGCTGTAGTCACCTGAACCACAAGTTTGTGTCACGTGTAGCTCAGCGTTGAGCACAGTAGTTTTGTTGCTGCTTGCGTCCCTACCATACCGGGGGGAAATGGGTGGAAGCAATTCAGGTGCTCACTGGCTCGCCTCTTTTTTTTTTTTTTTGTTGCTTTTCAAAGGCCTATATTCAGTGTTGCAAAGAAACTCCTATGTATTTTGATAAAACAAAAGAGGTGGTTAATGTTAAGCTACATTGAATGGTGCAGCTTTGCAGGAGTGTTTATACTCCAGCTGTCTCTTTGGCCTGCCATCCAATTCGAATTCAAGCGAAGGTCTCCCACGTGGTTATTTGCACGTGTCCTCCTATCTCTATTTTGTATCTGCAATTTCAGTATGTGCTTCCAGACTTGTTTTTGTTCATTTCCAATCATTCTTCAAAGATAACTGGCAAAAAGCACCAGGCTGGTTGTGATTTTACAGTGGTAGAAGGTAGACAACTTTGATCTTCTTGTTAAATGAATTTTCTTCATGTGTGGGCTGGGTGTGTAGTGTGTTGATTTAGTTTTTATTGATCAGTGTAAAAACGTGAATTCAGCATCACAGCAATGATAATAAACAAGTACTTGCAGTGATATTCTAATGAGTTCCTGGCAAAAATAGGGCAGAAAACCATCTCAGAGACTGATGTGCTTTAGTGGTGAGATGCTGAACCAGGATACTTTATATAAAAGGATTGAGTAAAGCTGTTTGAAGTTCTAACTTTGTTTGGCAACACAATTTTTGCGAGCAGTAGCATGCCAAGCAGGGCAGGATGCAGTCTTTTCTGTGGACACTGGAGCATCAGAACTGGCATTCTTGCCTCTGTCTGGAAGGACTTTCACCCTCCTGATCACACCTAGATAAGACAGATTGTAGGAACCAGGTATCTGCTTTGTTAGAGAACATCTCTGAACACAAGCAGTGAAGCACTAATTACCATGCAGTTGTCATCTGCAGGAGTGCCCATCCCCGTGTGTTTCAATAAGCCTGCATGGCAAAGCATCAGGTACAGAGCAGGGTGAGTGGAGGGAGGTTACTGAATTAGCAGACAATTTAGGTCTGGAAAAGTGAGATTCATATTCATAACTATGTTAAACTCGTATTTCTGAGTATGGTAGGGGCATATCTCCATTTAGGGTGGCAGTAAATCCTCTAAACCAAAATGTTTGCAGAAGCACAGACAGGCAGCTTCTCTCTCCTTTTTCCATTGATGCTGCGTGTTTCCAAAATGGGAAGAGGCGTCTCAGTCGTGGTGATGAGCAGTAATTCTCTCTATTTTTTTTGTCAGATAAGCTTGTTTTATGCTGGCAGAGTTCAGTAAATTGGTATCTGAGCGGCATGGATCATGATGAAAAAGTATTGCTGCTATCCGCATGTGTTTTGATAAAAGTAGAAAAAGAGAAGCAAAATTTTTCTGAAGTGAGGAAAAGTGGGTTTTTTAGGACTACAAAATTTGGAAAGAGCTGGTTCATAATGAACTTAAATACTTTTTTCAAAGTTGCTGCTATTATAATGAAAAAGCATGAATAAGAGAATATGCCTTGCAGGTAAAATGAAAAAAAGGCTTCACCATTTATATGCTTAAAACCAAAGATGCATTGCAGAGGATGAATTTTACCCTTCATTTTGCTTGTAGTAAAAAATTAGTCTTTGATGTTAAAAACAGCTTTACATTTAAAGAAATAATACCCCTGAAAAGGGAGGTGCACGGAAAAAAAGACGTTAGGTTAAGTGCTGGTTTGTTAATGAAAAGAACGTAAGTTAAGCCAAATGTGGCTGTTTGCATAGTAAGGTACCGCTTAACATGAGTGAGGATGATAAAATAAGGTCCTAGCAGACTCTCATTTCAATGGTTTCCAGCTTTCAGAAGAACTTTTAATCTGGATGTTGAATGCACATATATAAATGATAGACTAATACCACAGGAAAACG
This sequence comes from Eurystomus gularis, assembly GCA_013400335.1. NCBI lineage: Eukaryota > Metazoa > Chordata > Aves > Coraciiformes > Coraciidae > Eurystomus > Eurystomus gularis. The sequence goes on along the minus strand of VZZY01007347.1, from coordinate 210,091 downwards.
ATAGACTAATACCATAGAATTACGATAATTTTTTAAAGGAACCATACTTTCATGCTGGAAGTCTGTCAGCATGCAATCCCTAGGCTTGATCGTTAGTTAAAGTAGGGGTTCATTAAAATAACATGTGCTCATCTGGCCTTAAAGACTATCTCTCAGCCAGTAGGCGATGGTCCAAAACTAGTAAGGTTGCAGCACAGACGCTGTGGCAATGGCACGTAGATTAGTACATACAGTGGGTTGATAGAAAGGCTTCTGTTGGGTTAAGCGCGCTCAGTATTGCGCCAAATTTTTGAATTTTTAGTCATCTGTAGCAACGTCTGTTCATACTGTAGTTAGTTGAACTACCTGCAAGAAGGTGCAAGGTTGGATCTGTATACGAATGCAGATTTTTGCTGTAATTATTTTACTCTGCAATAATTGTGTTCTTCTAGTTGAAGAATTGTAATTACGAAGTAGAAGATAGGCTTCAATTATATAAAGAAAATCCTTGCATTTAAGCACCACACTACCCTTAGCATAAACAGCTCTTTTTTTTTTCAGGTAGAACTTTTACTTTCAGGTTATTTCTGGAAAATACATTACTGCTAATTATGTAAATTGCAAGGAACGAAAAAAGAGAACAAAGAGCGGGGCATCTTATTTTAGGCTTCAGCAAATGCAAAGTCATAAATGGCCATTCCAGCTCTCTGTAGTATGTGCCTGAGTTGTTCTGCTACAGCTTTTTGATACCACTAAACCAGATCACTTAAACTGGGGTGTTTCTCTCAGGCTCTGTGCGATCGGATTGCCAAATGTTGGAGCTGGGCAGTTTTTCCAGTAGCAGGGTCAACTTAAGCTTCCTAGAGAGACCCTTCCTGCAGGGCTCCTTCCTTGTGTACACAGAAGTTCCTTATTGAAAAAAATACGTAGAGCTTTTTTTGTTTTGTCTGTTTTTATGTTGCTGTACAGGCAAGTCCGTATTTTTTAGGTCAATCTTGTACAATAGTGTTAAGTTTTTCTACCTGCACCTATTGCCTATTAAGGCAATAAGAAGCTCTCCTTGAATGAAGGGAAGGCAGATTTCAGATCTGCTTGCAGATCAGAGAGAGAGGAGAAGGGAAGAAGCAGTGCTAGAGTGAATGAACGAACTTTCAAGCTGACTCAGTGATGCATGTGCAGTATAGGCTGTAAAGATTAGTCACCACTTACTGTAAATCTTTCGTTATGGTGCTTGGTGAATGTATGCCTCTATCAAGCTGCAGTTAGTGAACTTTGTAGACTGGGAATGCAGATAAATGTTATTTCCACAGTATTTTCCCATTGAACAACAACAACAAAAGCCAATAAAACCCGAAGACTTGTAAATTACTGAGCTAAAGGCAAAAGAAATCTTTTAGTTATCTCATGGTGCTGCTATCTTAATCTGTGAAACTAGTAGGAAAGTGAATAAATTATGCAACAAGCTTTTTTTTTAATTATTTAGAAACCTGTGCTTACATGTTACTAGTGCTGCTCTGCCCTGTCCTGTGCTGGTTGGTTTGATTTTCAAGGGTTTTTTTTTTTTCATTAGGTAGGTTTCAAGCTGCATTTGTGTGAAACATCAATTTACATGATGGCAGCAGAATAACAATTACAGGGAAGGATATTCATCTGTTGAAAACACTATTGTCCTTTGCCAAGCCGAAACTTCAGGAAAATTACCCTCCAGGTTGAATTTTCTTATAAATGTTTTCAAGTTCAAGAATTATTTACTGGCATAATAGGTATGCATAACACTTAAAGCAAAGTTTGTATTAAGGTGTTACTTTTTGGGGGGAAAAAGTGGGGGGTTTATTAAAAAAAAAAATAATTGCAAAAATAGTAAAATTATTCTGAAGTGTTTTCTGAGTTACCCAAATTCAGTAAGGTGGATGTTTTATTTTTTTCCCTTTGGTATTTGACTTTTCTTTCAGTGATTTCTTCTCTGTTTGGCTGAAGTTTATTTTTTTTGTTGACTTAGCCGGGCATCTTTTATAATTCTTAGATGCGCTTTTTCTCTGATCTTCACCTGTTTTGTTTGGCTTGTTTAATCTGTCCTTCGAGAATTGTTAATTTCAGCCATAATTGTACCAAAAATCCTTCAGAGTTGTTATAGCAAGCTTTTTTCTCTTTTTTTTTTTTTTTTGGTTTTGTTTGTTTAAAATTATTTCCTCCAAAATAAAAAAAAACCCCAAACATCTTGCTGAAGAGTGAGAACCAGCCTCTCCTGGCACTGCTGGGTGGGACGGTGCTGAGGCTGCGTGCCTGTACAAGTGGTTTGGCTCTCTGCTCTCCCAGCGATCTGATCCCGTCGTAGGCTTCGAGTCCTCTGAAGAGTGGGAATGAAAGCTGAGAGTGTTATTAAGTTTTTGGGTTATCTCACACTGTTTATTTGAAATGGAGGCCAAGCAATTTACATATCTCTGTATCTTGGATCTGAAAAAAAGATTTTATTTTTTCTTTTCTCACTAGCCTTTGTGTGGAAATGACATCACATCTTATGTCAGCCATGCTAAATTCAGAGGTTTTTCTCCTCCCTGTTGGATTATAAACCGAGTATTTTTTCTGTGCTGTGAGTCTTCCCTTGGTGACTGTGGCACATTGATAACTCCATCGTAAGCGCTCTGAATTTTGTATGATGAGGAGGAATAAAGACCTGGTCTGAAGCCTTTGGAAATCAGTGGGAATGTAACTTCTTTAGTTGCTGTGCATGTCACTGGACTGGATGACCGCCTAATGCCGTGTTGTTCCCGGGATCGCTGGTGCAGCGTAAGCAAGCAAGGGATGGCATGTTGCCTTCTGGTGACCAGGTCTGGAGTTTGCTGCAGCCCATCACCGCATGGGTTTATCCCCTCAGCCCTGCAGGTTAAAACCACCCACCCTTGTGAGACTTGAGTAGGTTTGTGAACTAAAGCTCTTAGGTTGTGCCTGCATGTCCCATATGCAAAGCTGAGCTCCATGGCAAAGAATAGAGAGTGCCTCTTCTCTACCAGAAACACCAAGGTTTTGGGGCTGCGCTTGTGGGGTTGATGCTAGGGCTGCAGCTGTGGCAAAGTGTGAAATGGAGGCATGGCGGTTTCCTGTGAGAAATAAAACAGAAATCAAATGGAAACAGAAATCAAATTAAAGTTGACATTTCGAAAAGTTGATTGCTGCCTTTTTTAATCATAAAGCAATTTTTAAAGTAAGTCACTTCCCAGAGGAAAAATAAAAATGTTAAGAAGAGAAAAGGAGGAGATGTGCTGTTATGCACCTGAATGTAGCAGATTTGATACGGTGGTGGTGGTACCAAACATGCGTAGAGACAAAGCAAAAGGAAAACAATCATCCTGACTCCAGCCATAATGTCCCATATGCAGAACGGTTTTATTTATCTGTACTATGTTGGGAGTTCTGAGGCAATGGGGAATGGACAAATCTGAATTACTCTAACAACAAGAAAAAATACAGCTATACAAATCCACTCGTCACTGCAATGGATGTGGAGAAGTTTCCCTTCTCCTCCTGCCTCGTTGGCCACACTCTACCCCATGAGGAAGATGAGGAGGCCTCCGGATGCCTTCAGCAGGAAGGCTTCCAGGAACACCTTTGGATTGGCCTCTTGGCATGCAAAAGCTATGGATATCCATTCACACACTTTGTTGGGGTATTTCCATGTCTCTTCTGGCACAGCATTTCTGTAGCAGCTGGGAGAAGGTGATGGAGCAGGAAGTGCTGAGGGATGCCCTGTGAGGGCATGTGTTGGTATTAGCCCGCATGCATGTGTTTGAGCAGTGGGTGCTTGTGCATGCCATGGAGGTGGCCTGATGGAAAACTGTGATGAAAAGACTTTTCCCTTTTAGAGCTTGTGAGGAGCACTTCATCGCTGTAGCTATTTGTATAGCCATATGCTATTCTTTTTTCTTACATATGTTCTCTGATAATTGTCAGTAGCAGGTGCTTGTGAGCCAAGGCAGAGTGGTATTTAAAAATCAGACTCTTAATGGGGATAAAAGAATTGTGTGAGTTTTGCGCCAAAAAAAAGGCCAGGTTGAAACCATTGGCCTCTGAAGGTTGTGTTCCTCGCAGAGCAGCAACACAGTTGGTAGCAGTGCTGCTCCTTCGGCTCTGCAGTTCAGCTGCAGAGGGGTGACCTTTGAGAAGAAGTCAGTAGGTCTGGTTTTGGGTCTGTATACCTGGTTTGACTGCATCAGGGAAAAAGCACCATCCCTTCAGATGTGCGCACTAGCTCACAGGATCTATACTGGACACATGTTGCACCCCTGCTTGGTGACCTAGGTTGTGTGGGCTGGTGGGAGATGTGACATAAAATCTCTAGTTTGATTTCTCCTGCTCTTTGACCGCACCTTTTTCCTGTATGTTTGTTGGGCATCCTGAGCTGTTCTGGTTGTATTGCTGGTTGCCACCGCATTGCGTGCGTGTGTCCCCAGTTGGTACTGCTGTGATAGTAATTGTAGATGGTGCATCTCCTTCTATCATCTGAAGAACAATTGCCAAGAGGACAATGTGGGGAGACTTGCAGTTGCTCTGGACTTGGAATGACACAGCTATGTCCACTGAAAAGAACGTTGGGGCATCACATGGCCAGAATCCCCCAGCATCCCTGATACTTTCCTCACATCGTCTTCACGTCTTCACGTCTCCACAAATAGCTCACTGACTTGCTATTCCTTCTGTGTATCAGTTGGGGAACTTACAGCTGGCTGTAAGGGATTTCTAGGAGACGGACAGTTCAGAAGTATCTTATACTTCAAAATGTCAGGGAAGGCATAATGCCCCTAACACTCTTTTTGTGTAGAGTTTGTTGGTTTGGGGTTTTTTCATTTCTGGTAAAGAACTAGCAAAATATAGAGCACATATGGAAATGGCAGACGTTGTTGTTGGTTTTTTGAATTTTTTTTGTTGTCCTTGTTTCTAAAATTAAGCACACAGGAGTTTGCAAGATCCTGCAAAGAATTCAAGCAATATTGCACAGTCATATGTTCAAGGAATCTTTTTAGTCTAGTCATATATGTAGTGAACAGATCCAGGTTTAAAAAATATGTTGCGGTAAGGGGAGATGAACCAAATGGGATAAAGACAAAAGACTGCTAAATATCCATGATCGTACTTACTAAGTTTAGGTTTTGCTGCCAGCATTCTGTTTTGTTTCCTTTTTTTGTTGTCCTCCTTCATGTTTTTCCCTGTGTAAGAAAGTAACCTGTTGTATCAGCTGTTGTGCTCATCCCTTGCAAAATGTTGATAACTCAAAATTGGATCATGTGGCCAACGTAGGTCCCTCTCTGTGTCAGAAAACTAACAGTGTCCTTTTCATGTGGGTGGGTTATGAAGCCATTGCACTTGGATCCATGCACATGGGTAGTAAGTTTTTATTCTGCCACTGTATGTTTCTGTAGTATGTTTGTGAGTGGGGTTTTAGGAGGAGTAGTGATCTCACAGCTTAACAGCAAGTGCACTTGGTGATGTTTACATGGGCAGAGCTGGTTTCAGAATTTGGGTCAGCAGGACAGTATCCTGATGAGCTGTCTGGCGGAGGACCCTGTAAGACTGGCTAACTGTATTAATTTATGCTAGCTCTTGCTAGCATAATACTTTCATGAATCTCCAGAACCTAGACTCTGAACTACTACAAAACTTTCTGAGATAGTTGTGATAGCACGTCCTACACCATTTAAGTAGCACTTGCTCTGAAGTCAGACACTGAAGTCAAGTTTATGCTTTGTAACTGAAAAAGATGTACAGCACATGATATAACTGTGTCTGGTATTCTTTTAACGGTTTCTGACAGTAAATTTAATAAAGAGGTCTTGATATATATGTACATGCACACACACACAGTGCAGACCTGAAAAGCAATGAACACAGGCATATATGCATTATATTGCTGTTGTTTTCCCTTGGGGGTTTTGTTATTGTTGTCCCTTTCACAAACTGTGAACCTGTAATTTTTCATGTGCTGTTCTTTGGCCCTCTCTGCCAGAGAGGCTCAATCTATCATGTTAAAAAAAATCAATAAAAAGTCTAGAGGTTTATTTATAAAGTAGAGCATGGAGAGAGGGTGCAAAAAATCCATTAAAATGGCAGTTTAGCACTAGCTACATCTCTTTGGGACTAAGCTCCAATATTTTAAACTATTAAAATTGTTACAAGAGTGCTTTTAAAGTACCACAAATCATAGTAAAGCTTTCTAGTTGAAACTTGCCTTTATATAGTGCACTAGAATTCAGCTTATATATGTTTTTTGGAATGGCTGATGCTGCCCTCAGACACCATTTTAGCATCCATTTTAGAGCTTTATTGTAGTTAATAATCTTCCAGGTTTATGCTCAAGTGAAAATGCATGGATATAAGAAGTCAGAATTTATTTGCCTTCAGAAGTGTGAGTGTATGTATGCCTTTGTGCAGATGCAGCTCTGAGCAAATCAGTTATTTCTGAGAAGTCTGTAGGCTTCTAATGTAATTCGTCAGGATTGCCTAGCTTGGCACATGCTACTTTGTTAGAGGAACTTATAAATTCAGGTGGCTATGGCTGTGTTACTTTATGACATGGCAGTTTTCACTGGTGATGTGATAGTAATCTACTCCATGTCTCCTATCCAAAGAAAGAAGTGTGTCCCTCTGCTCATAAATGTGATGCTGAAGAGTTTATGGGATAGTATCTGTATTAAACCTCGCAAATTTCAGAAGCAGTGTATCTGAAGTGTTTTGCCTCCCACCAGCATCTTTCTGACTTGTTTTAAGAGCTGAAGAAGATTGATCTCAAAACTGTTGAGTTTTAAATACAAACGGCATTGTATGGTTTTGTGTTGTATCATCTTTTGTCCTGGGATGACAAGAAATGTTTCTAGTGGAAATGCCCTTTATTTAATTCCAAATATGTCCAGAAAAAAAATAATTGGTGAACCCTTATTTGGCCCAAAAGCAGGCTTTTCCATCTCTAGGAGACAGTGCAGACTGTTGGAGAGCATGGCTTTTGATAGGAGCTGTGGGAGCAGGCTACAGAAATGAACGCGACAGAAGGCAAAAGAGAAACTTGCCAAGCATTTCTGTGTGGTATAAATATGCGCCCTGTCACACAGTCGTAGCTATGCATATAACTCAATAACCCAATCCGTCATTCCTGCATTATTCATCCATCAATTTTTCCTTTTCATACTAATCCACAGCCTTGTTCTAGCTTACTTCTCGCTGTCATTGCTTGTGTATATTTTCCTCTTTCCTGGCTGTGTGAAGTTGGAGTAAAGTCATGATCCCAGAAAGCTTAAGAAAAGCAAAGCTACTAATGTGGCACTTTCACTGTGAATTAACATCTAATGTTTCAGAGAAAGGGATCTAGCTTGTGCAATTACCATGTGGCTAAAAGTCTGTGGCAAATTCATACCAATGGTTGGAAAGTGGAGATGCTAAAGGGAGACTGTTAAAGCTTGAAAAAAAAAAACCCACCATAAAGACAACTAAAATCTATTCCATAAAATGCTTCTCAGTGTGAAAAGGAAAGACTTTAGATGTATTATACAGCTCTGAGGCGAAATGATAATTAGCTTCCTTGCCTTTGAAAAAATAAGCAAGTGATGTTAATAAGGATAAAGGAGAAGAGCATCATTCAGGAAAATGGAGTTTCCCTGTGAAGCCTTTACACTCTGGAGTCATCAGTCCACCAGGTGGGTTAATTGGGGTTGGCCAACTTGCAATTGCTGCCAGCTGAGGTTGACTCTTCTGCTTGAGGCCCCTCCTCCTGGGGCTCCTCCTCCTTCCTCCTCCTCCTCTTCCTCTTCCTTCTCCTGGGTTTCCTCTCACTGGGGAGGGAGCACTTTGGTTCCTTCACACTGTGGTGCTGGGCAATGCCTCTGTGTGCCCAGACCTGTGCAGAATACTGCAAGGTATGGTAGGGAGGCTGATAGGAGGTGTGGGAAGAGGCAAATGAGAGCAAGTAATGCAGACTGTGTTTGACTGAGGCCTTTTGGAAGGTGTTTGTCAGGTCCAGGTGGTGTGGAGGTTGCCCAAGATCATCTAGGAATGCCCTTGAAGAGAGGTGGAAGTCTTCTTTCCTCTAGCCATCCTGTAGCTCTCAGAACTGTTGTGGAAGTTGCTCCCTGGGTATGTTTCCATTGGCAGAGCAGCTGTCCCCTAAGGTTTTAGTGCCCTGTGATTCAGTCCACTAGTTTCCATTTCTCTCCCTCGCTGGTGGGCATGTTCTCAGCGCAGCAGGAGGCCTTTCTGCACGGGTTTCCATCAGTTTCCAAGGGGTCTTTTTGTTCGTTTTGTCATCCTGTGTAAGGGGTGTGGAAGTGTGGGGAAAAGTGGGATTTTTATTAAATGTTTCCACTAGAGTAGGATTGCTGGGCCCTGTGTATGGCATACTGTGGTGTGCTAGGAATGGATCCTCTCTCAGTAAGAGCTGCTCTTTTGCTCAGATTCTCATCTTTCAGTAGGCAAGGCGGGATCCTGGGTTTCTACCACTCCTATTGCTTCTGTGCCTGCATTGGTAGTGTCTCTGTTCTTGCTAGTAGGACATGTGGTGGAAGATGTGGGACTTGTCGGCTTCAGAGAGTCTCAGCAGCTTCTGAGGCCCAAAAATGCACTGTCTGCAAGATATGGTCTCGTTGGAAAACTGGCAAGGTACTAGGACAAGCAAAGTGGCCTCTGGAGGAAAACTTAATGCTTGTCTCTTTGCCTGCAATGTTAACCTTTTGCAGGTAGTAAATTTTGTGTGTGTGTTCAGCATTGACCAGTTTTGGTGCTGACCTTGAGGACAAGCAGACTTGCAAGGTGTGCCGAGCTGGCACTGTGAACAGCTGGAATGTACTTTGTGTAACAGGTAAAATGTATTGGATTACTGCTGAACAGCTCTGAGTTAGCTCTGGGTTGTCACCAGAATAAAGGTGCTCAGGTTTGTCCAAGGGGTCGTTGCTGGTTGCTTTAGCTTCTAAAATTTCTTTGGGAAGAGTGCTGCCTTTTGCCAGCTGCCTGTGGGTCGAGTCCTGTCAGACACATTTCATTGCATAGTTTTTGTGCTGAGCTTGGGGCGTGGACCAGCTCCTAAAGAAATTGCCTGTTCCACCTAGTGAGTTTTTTCTATTACAGTGATACAGGGCACAGTAATAATGTGGAAGGAGAGAGAAAAAAAGGAGCTTTTTTGTGGGTTTGCCGTAGGGAGGAGGTGGTCTATTTTAGGCCGCTCTGAGTTTTTTTTACGGGTGTGGATGTTCTGATGACCTTCCTGAGCTAAACAGGTACCATGTAGCTGCCGGTGACTGGGATGGACTGTCCTTCTGGAGGTCCAATCCCCTATAGGTTTGTGGTCCTGTTTTTGTAATAACCATTCTTTGAGGCGCTTCAAGAAATCACCATTTAACCAAACTGGTGAAACCATGTGGTTTTGGCTTTGAGGAATTGCCTCAGCAAATCTGTTGATCTTGCCCCTTCTCTAGGTTGTGTATGAACACCAACATTGGTCCTCTCCTGTACCTGGAGTTGAGCCCACAGTAAGCAAAGGACTCTCTTTCGTCTTCTTTTTTAAAATTTTTTTTTTGTTTGGTTTTTTTTGTTGGAAGGGAGGAAGTGGTAGATATAAATCTTCTTCTCTCACACATCCTTCCACGCAGGTCTTGCTGGTGGTCACCCAAACTATCCTCTAAAAGTACTTCTCTAACATGACTAATTTCCTGGCATTTTATTTTGAAAATGCAGTCATCAAAGTTGTGCAGATCAGCTGGGGCAAGTTCCAGTCCCTTTTGTATGTGAAATCCTAGAAAGCATAGTTCTGAGGAGAGGTGTTAGAGATGAGTTGGTTTGTGAGGTTTTGGTGATTTGAAGAAAGGCAGGGCAGTAGTAAACACTGAGGATTTGAATAATGTAGTTGGTGTACCTTGATTTCGTAATCAGGTCTAAATGCTTTGGAAATAATAGATGCAAACACTGCCAGGTACGAAGAGTAACCAAGGCTGTAATTGTTTAAAATTTATACCGTTAATTGTAATGCCATAAAAGCTCCAAGTCTCATTGGTGAGGTGATCCACCTGTGTAATAAACATGACCATGTCTTTCCTTTGCCGTTTATACAAATATTTTTGTTGGTAGTATTTTGTGGACAGCACTACTTATGTGACTGTGTGTGTTAGACATAACTGTTGGTTAAACTTCCTTGAAGAAATGCTTTTGCTAATAGACGTACAAGCCTGTGAATATAGCCAATTCTTTATGCTTTATTTTCTCAGCTATAAAAGTGTTCAAGTTAAGGAAAATATTAACTTTTCTCAGCAAGTAAATACTACTCTAGGGAGAAGATTTCATATTTTCTTGTGTGTTTGGTTTTTCTTCGGGATGTGTGTGTGTTTTAAAGAAGAATGCTAACTGAATAAAAGTCCTTGCTTGAAGTATCGGTGATTTGGTAATGTGAAGTCAGATATTTATATTACTTGGTTATTGTGTGCCACTTGTTTAAAAACAAACAAATTCTAATATACAGTTCATGTATATATACAACTGCAGATGTTGTAAAATACAAAGCAGACTAGAACAACAAAAGCAAGCTTTAATTGTGGTAGATGCACTGAATTAACTGATATACCTTGGGAAGTGAATTTAGAAAGGCAAGAATTAAGACAGGCCCCTCCTTTATCCAAGCACTTCAAAAGTCAGAAATCAGCTAGAATTTTTAAGGCTTGTACAGTTTCAATATCTGAAAACCATTTTTACCAGATTTTGCATTTATAGACAGAGCTATAAATAAATGCAGAATAATTTTACTGAGCTCTGTGGAGTTTTAGCAGATCAGCATCAGCCCAATGGTCTGGCCTCACTTCCTCTTCAGCTGGAAAAGCCAACCCAGTTCTTAAAAACTGGGGGGAAACTGGCTGGGCATTAATCTAAGATAACTTGGGTTCTCGGTTGGTTTGTTTTGTTTGGGTTTTTTTTTTGTTGTTGTTGTTTGGGGTTTTGTTTTGTTTTTTCTTTTAAAAATAAAATAAAAACCTTTTTCAGACAGGTTGTTTCCTAGGAATGCTGGGAGAAATAGTTAACTAAGGAGTGTCCTTTTACCAGTCTTAGTCCCAGCATTTTACTCCAAAAAAGCAAGATACAGACATCCACCCAGCTTCTCAGAAGCCCACTGAGCCCTGCAGACAGCCTCTGTTGTCCTGTGGCCACCGCAGCTTGAGCACCCCTGAGGGATCCTGGAGTGCAGAAAGTTTAGCGGGAAGTAAGGGGAAAGTAAAGTGTGGGAACCAAGAGAGAAGCAACAGGGGTGGCTGTATGTTGGTCTAAAAACAGGGTTAGGAACTTCCTTTGGAACTAAGGCTTTTTTGTTGGGAACTGCTTTTAGATTGCCTGTCTCTTTAGGAATCAGTTGACATCTAATCTCAGGGAAAAGTGAGTCAGACAGTTATCTAAGATAATATTTTTGTTAAAGCCTTGCCCCAGTGTAAAATATTTGAAGTTTTAAAAAAAATTTAAAAAATCAACCACTTTTTTTTTTCTTCCTCCTTTAAAATAGTCTCAAAGATCTGACAGCAAGCTGTGAAATGGTTGTGCCACTCTCTATCTTGACTTAAGCCTGTGTCAAGACTCCACTCCAGGGAGTGCAATCATGCGATAGCCAGACTAGTCAAACATGTCTTAATTGCTGCATATTCAATTTAGATGCTTTATGGGGCCTTCTCCTAGCAAGGTTTTGCAGGATTGGGACCACGAATTAGCTGCTCCATACACTGCTGGTGACCCTTGGCTGAACAGGGTGAAGAAAAAAATAGCATGCATGCTTGTAGAGACATGGCAAATAAGAGGGCAGTTCACCTTTTTATTTTAACTCCTGGCAGTGCGGGTTTTATTGGGCTGCCATTAAAAGAGGCTTGGCGAGATGTAAAACGGGCTTCTCCCAGCTCTTTCCGATGATCCCAGCCCTGAAGTGCTGTGGTGCTGGTCTTGTGCTTCTTGGGTTAAGAAAAGTAAAGCGGGACAGCAGGAAGCGAGGATGTAAACTGTGCTTACTTCTCAGAAGCAGCAGGAAAATAATGACATCACTTTTTTTTCAGACTTTGGGCCATCTTAAATTTATGTAGCCGTTTTCATCATATCTTTCATGGGGAAAGATGTGTATGTTCTGTGCTTGATGCAGTTGTATTCTTAGCTTTTTTTACAGTGGGGGTTTATATAGACCTGGTCACGGCTTTGAAACAGTGTTTGTTTTACAAGAGACCTGATTTGTTGGGAGAGAATGGGAATTGCAAATTTTAATAACAAATACTGGTGGTATATTTTTCTTCCCCATATCGATTTAAATATCTTCTCCTTTCTTTTATTTCTTTGTGTGAAGACTGTGCATATTATCCACTGAAATAGTAGGATATGAGACAGTTTTAATTCAGCATTTTGTGTATTAATCCACTTCAGGAAAAAGAAAATGCTGTTGAACTTCTAATAAAAACCTACAAAAAAGTTCTAAAAGTTCTGGCTCTGGAATCCCCTTTTTTCTTCTGAATTTTTTACTTGGTGTAATTATTTTCAAGTGGTTCTGCCACTTTTTCAGAAAAAAATTATACCTAATGAATATCATGGGATAATATGGAAGTCTTTGTAGGATGTGCAATGACCTACCTAAGAAACCCAAGAGAGATAATTACAACCTTTCTTAGTCTACGTGTAAATGCACTTTAGAAGCATTTTTCCATGCAAAGAATGTGAACCAGTTACATTTTGGAATCTATACCTGTATGGAAAATGGACTGTAAAAGAGATGCCAATTTCAGGCGATTTTTGATGAGTTCCAGATTTAAAAAAAATTATAGCTTATTAAATTATTAGGCATCTTTACTGGAGTGTAAGGAAGATTTATGGTGTAATGAAATATTGCTGCAACCCAATTTAGAACTTGACAAATCTGCTTTTATAGGGCTGAATTATAAGGGATACCTCATTATTTGAGGGGAAAACTTTTTTTTATTGTTATTTTTGGCACGCTGATCTCCCCTTTGGTTGGGTTGTGCTCTGTAGGAGCTGCTTTGGGCAAGATGTCTCAGCCGATCCTTTTTCAAGGGAGCCGTGCAGAATGAAGTCATAATTAAGGATCACATCCTGGCAAGGCTTTCTTACCACATGTGGTCACCAATTTCAAGTTAAATGCTTGCAGTCCTCATTGCTCCTCTGGGTCAGAAATCTGGGTCTTCTTAAAAGCACAGCCTTCTACTTTATTGTCAGATAATACTTACTGATAGTGTATGTCAGATACTGTATATACAGTATTGGTAGCTATACAAGATTTAGCTACACCAAAATTACATGCATACTGCATGCTTTAAAAAGAAAAAGCCTCTATCCTTCCTTCCTTCGTACAGACCTCTTGATTGCCTCTCACATTAAACTGAAAGCATGCCCTTGTGCAACGTATTTAGAGTATGCCGTGGCATTATGGGTTTCAGCAGACAGTAGGGAACATCACAGAAAAAAACTCATCATTTGCTCAGTTTAGGAAGTCTACCCAAAAATTTGGGTGGCAGATACCTCTTTGGTCATCTTTTGAAACTTCTTGTGGTACTCTTATGTTGCTGTTCTCAGTTCAGAAACAAAACTGGAAGCAAACTAAGTTGGTGCATTTGACTAAGCTGAAGAGCAGATTTTAGCTGGAAATAGTATTTCTTTTTAGGGTAATGAGTTTATTTTATGCAGGGTTCTGTTTCCCCTGCTGACTTTATCTTGAGCAAGTTACATACCTTTGTAAGTACAACCATACACGTGCATGTGACAAGGTTTGAGCTGAGCCAGTAAATCTTTTGGGAACCTTTTCTCCTTGTTCCTGGGAGAGAGGAGTATCAGCTTCTCCCAGTGCCATCCGTGTGTTACCTGGCCCTGTGGCTCCACAAGCGCTCTTTCTGATGTGGTGCAACTACCACATTGGAGGAGTAAAGCATTGCAGGATGGCTTATGTGGTCAGGTACAAGTAACGGAGTGTTTACGTCTAGGAGAATCTTATATTGAATACTTAAAATGACTTACTGGTAAGCACAGCTTTGAAAGTTTAAGAAGGGTCGCAGTTTGGTGTGTATTGGATGTGCACTATGTTATGTTCTTAGCGTCAACTATAAACCATTTGCTGAGTTTTAGCCACTCTGATGTTTAGTCTTTGCCCCCCCTGTTTAGACATCGGTAGCCAAGTGTTTTGCCTCTGTATGTAGCCTCAAGTTGCACTTTTTTCTGATGTAGTAATCAGATCACATTATTTATAAAATGAGGACATCCTTTGGATTTCATGTATAAACAGTCTTAAATATGTGCACAGGCAGAAAGATTCCTGTCTGTTTATCCACAGTTGAAGCCTAAATATTAATAAATACTAACATTAAATAGTGGGTTTTCCCCTCTCTCAATCTTCCTTTAAGTTTTCATTTTAAGACTCAAGATTTGTTCTCTAGATTACCCAGAGAAAAACTTTCACCTTGCCCTTGATCAGGTTATTAGTTGCACTATGTCTCTGCTACCATGATTTATTGTGAGTTAGGGTAAGCAAATGAGTTCTTTTGGAGTGGTTCTTACTGGGCAGGTATTAGTGTAATCAAAACTATGGCTGCACTTGCTGGCACATGTGTTTGAGAGTATGATCTGCTGTCTTCAGTTAATATGAAGGCTCCAGGTCTGTTAATACCAGAATTAATGGCGAGAGCCAGAAGCCTGCTGCCAGCTCACCAAGATGCCATTTAAAATGTCCCTGGAGCCAAGCTGGAGTTGGACTTTGCTGCTGATTTGTAAGACTTTTCAACAAAGTGCTTCTCTTGCAGCAGAGATTTGGAGTGGTGGGGAGGGACTCTCAAGATCAGAGGTGTCTGGTGTTGTCTCAGGTCCATGCAGCAGGGAGACACTGTTGTTGCTCTCTCTGCTGCATCTTTTTGCTGGAGACCTGGGAGGTGCCTATCTGGGCAGCTGCCTTCAGCTAGCAGGGAATATGGGAAAGGAAGAAGCAGGATGCTGTAAATCAGGAGCTGAGAAGGGTGCATCTTACACAGGTTTTAAAGGTACCCACTACTGACAGGGCAACGTCATCTGTATCTGTGCGTTTGTTTTAGCTTTTTGGCTTTTTTGCCTTTTTCACAAAACTTCAAACATACTTTCACCAACGACAGCAAGGTTTGCAAATCAAAACCAAATCTGAGCATAGCACTACACTTGAGTGAGTTGTGCTAATCTAAGACGAGCTTCTGTTTCCTGCTTAGAGCTTCTCCCCCATGCTCTTGTTTGGCGCATGTACAGTACTGTGTGCTGACAGACACCTTTGAGACACAAATCAGTTAAAGAAGCGTGTGTGGTGGCAACTGCTCTGAGCTCGGTATTTTATGTTCTTATCGGCTACCTACTCATGGTTAGGAAGTAGGTGTTTGGAGTCATGTAGGTTGGAGAGGAGTCCTACATATGTGAATTAATATCCATAATGGAGTGGCCTTGTGTCATTTTTATGTGTTCCTATGATCAGACAAAAAATATAATCTGCCAATAAAAGTAATCCCCATAAGAAGTCATACAGTGCAAGCAGTGTGTGAGCAGAATATTTTAGGTAATTAATATGTTGAGCTGATACAATCTTGAGTGGTCCAGCTCTGCAGTTTGCATAAAAGCAGCCCCTTAAAGACTCTGTGGTGTCATCTTCCATCAGCAACTCAGTGACTGACTTTCACTTTCCTTACAGTAAGAGAATCAATAGGGAAGGGAATTTGCCATCAGTTCTTTCTCTCTACATTTTTCCAGACAGTTTGGCCTCCACGAATTGTACAGCCTCCCTTTTCTCTGCGTGGGAGAGTACAGACTGCTGCTGGAGGCAAGGAGGAGAGATTAGCATTCATCTGTTCTCTCCTCACTCTCTTTTTCCATCCTGTGGGCATGGGAGACCTGTAAATGTGCCATTCCTTTGGGGAGCACTTCAACTCATTGCCCTGATGAGAAGACCACAGAGACGCCATTAAGGTGGTGCAAGTTTCGTGTTGCTTATTAAATAGGCACATGAAAAAACCGAGCGCCGTGGCTCCCTGGAAGAGGTCAGAGAGGAAGATGGCAGGACTTCCATAAGCCTTAGGTCAGTCACTTGCTGAGAGATCTCCTTTTCCAGAGTCATGTGCATTGAGGGCTTAATGCAAGTCTGTCTTCTCACTTGGGTCTTTCATTAAAAGTGCAGAGTTTATTTTGCAAGAACTCTGTTTTACGCAGAGATACTCATTTCTTTGATTCTTAGTCTGTGTTTTAATGTTGCTTGTATAGCTGGGAAATTTGATGGGGAACATGGGGAAACACTTTTTTTTTTTTTTTAAAAGTAAAGTCTTGCTGATGTGGAAGCTAAAGCTGATATTGTACATGTGTATACAATCAAAACAGTGGTTGACAACACTCAACTACAGGATAGGGAGATTCAGTTTCACTTGGTGGCTTTGTCAGGGATGAGAAACGCCTTGCAAACATGTTTGGTTATCACCCTGCCACAATGGGAGCTCTCAGCCAGTGCTGCCCTTTGGTGTCTCTTTGCCCTTCACAGGAGACAGGCAGCGAGGTGGGTGTGCACCATGAGGGGTGGTATATCTGCTCATGTCCGCTTCCTTCTGTGTGAGCACCAGTCTCAGGGTGCCTGTGCAGAAACAGCAACCGCTTCGTCGTCTCCAGTGTCTCCTACCAAGTTAGAGGATCCCTCTCAATTAACAGTCAGGCATTCTTTCTCCCCACTGCCCGCTATCCTAATGGGGAGTGGTTGATTGTTGGCATTTACTAGTTTAGGATTGTGGAAGGTTTGTTCTCAATGAACTGCAATGAGGAGGTCTTTCTTCTCCTTTAGTTAGTAGCCCCTGTAAGAAAGAGGGTAGTGGGCCTCTTCCCATCCTTTCAAGCTCTAACCACTGCCTAGCTGGAAGTGATGATCCAGGTGCCACCGCCATGGGGACCTGGAGGTGATGGAGCTGCTGATGTGGGTGATGGTTACAAGAATCACAGAATCTGGAAAGTTGTATGAGCACACAACCAACATGTTGCATGAGGCAGCGGAAGAATACAAATGCAGTACTTCTGGAAAGATATGACAAGGATTTACCCAGAGTAGCATGTAGACTGCTGAAAGTGGCAGGGAATTTCTGTGGAGCTGCTTGTTGAACTTCTGGAAGGATGTTGCTCACAGGCATCAACTGTGGTGAAGTCAGTACAAGAGGAACAAACTCTCCCGTTCAGATAAAAGCTGGAGAAGGGAAACACTGCCACGTGTGGGACTGGTTCAGGCTAAACTGGTCTGTGCAGTAGTTTCTGCAGCTCTTCAGAAACCTACTATGGGGTTGAGCTTCCCAGTGCAGACAGGTCTATGTTCACATTCCAGTCAGGCTTTGGGAAGCAGGAACAGCACCATCTGTGCCCCACTTCATTTGTAAAAGAAAACTTTTAAAAAATCTTGAATGCTAGCCATCTGCTGATACCACATCCAAATTCTATCCCTGTATCTGGGGGCAGAGTGGGGAGATGGTTTCTGTGGGAAGAGGCACCGTTGAGAGTGGAAAAGCTGCCTGCACCTGAAGGTGCTGCCAGATCCAGAAGCCATCAGAGGAGCATGTGCAGGATAGCTTGGCATCTTATGTCCAGCCACCTTCTGTAGTACCAAAACAGTGCTGCCCAGAGAGAGCGAATCTGAGGCCCATCCTGCTGACGAAGTCCACAACACTTGGTTTATGGATTGTTAAAAGGAAATTTGAGAATTTCTGTGAAGTGGAGGCAGAGTGGTGGGATGGGTAAGAGCCACCATATTGATGGCTGAGGCGAAAAGATAATAGCTTTTTCCTTGTAGCCTCGTTAACAGATTAGGCTGTGGTTTTCTACAAACTGGCTATTAAAATAGACCCAATATCTCTAAGGGAACTAACATGAGCCCTCAGCCAGATGCAGGAAATGAGCAAACTCATTCTTGTTTAATTCTTTTCGTCCCAGATCTCCTTCCAGCAAATGCCCAGTGAGTTTTGATTTGCTTATGAAGGTGCTTTTTCTGAAGGCAACATGTCACTTTTCTATGTTGTATTTCTCTCTTTCTCTCTATTATAGAAGTTGAGTGCTGCTTCTGCCCTTATAGCTCGGTGTGAATGTGAACACAAGTAAGGCAGGGGAGAGTTAAAAAAAATCCATTAATTGAAATATTTACATTGGAAACTGCAAAACATTTACTCTTTGAGTAAAACAAACTTCCCCATTGTTCTTGTATGATTGCAGCAGTTTTTCTGAAAATAGCCAGGAAGACGTTGTGCTCTGAGGAATTTTACTGGGTTGGCAGGGGAATAGAAGGGTAGGGATACTCGAGTGGGCTCTTGGTCAGTGGCTCTCCTTTGTTCAAATCTTTGTCACATTGACAAAAGATTTCTACTTTGTAGAGGAAAAAAAAAAGGCAAACCAAAAAGAATCCAAGAAACCCCCGGAGTGGTGGAAGTATGTTGTTGTATTATTCTGGTAATGCCAAAAAATAAACGTTCATCAGTAGAAGATGAGAAAATGATATTCACTGGATGAAAGGTTTATTTTTAGCGCTTAATGTGTACACTTATGTATGCTTAGACAAAGCAGAAAGAGAGAAGCATCCCAGGGCAGGCAATTTGGACCATGTCATCTCTCCCCCGAGATAACTGGATTGAAAAATTAAGAGTGTGTTTTTTGTTTGCTTGTTTGTTTTTCTTAAATAATACTCTTTCATACAGGTGCCATTTCACTTCTATACATTTCTGGCCTATTCCAGCCTGTCACTGGACTAACAGGCTTTCTAGGGCGTGTGGGCTGGACACTGAAAAGCCGAAAAGGGTGTGTGGAGGGGTTGGTTTGTTTGGTTTTTCAGATTCTTGATTCACATTTCTCACTCTAGGCAGGCTCTTAATGCTTCTCCAAGTTGCCAGACAGGAGGTCTGCCCTAGTGACTCGTGGACTGGCTGCAGTGCAGGTCATGTCTCCTTTTCTTAATAGTGCCATGGAAAAGTATTTGTTCAAGCCCAAGTCGATCATGACTGTAAATTTTATTGACAATTCCAAGGTTGTTGGTTAGGTGCGCAGTGCTCTCTTCTGATCCCAGGTATGCCAAAGTGCATCATGTTTACCTATGTTGTAGAACATTTTTGTTACATTGAGAGGTTGGTTTGTAAAGGTGTTAAGAAATTAAATGTACTTGTTCAGGAAGACATCATTTAAACTCGTCCACAAGAGCTTTTTCCATCTGTTTCTTGCATGCTTTACCGTACTTAAGAACGGCAACTTGCTGACAGTTTCTTGGCCTGGAGATAAAAGGTGCTGCGTACCCAGGTTTGATACACTGATGGAAAATAGTCTCCACGATGTATAACACCGCTGTGATTATTTCTAGCCATTACCACTGGTCTCATTTTACAACCATTCATATTATGTAATTTGATGCTCATTTAATTTAATGAGAGGATGCTGCAGACTTATTTATGACTCGGCAAGGGAACCTGTACGCTTTGGCCACCTCTGTTATCCTTGCTGAAGGAGGAAGAGCGTGTTTCTTCCAGAACATGTTACAACATCTTTAATACTTTTATATCCAGGTTTCCCAGATTGCTGCAGACGGGAGGGCGACTTGCCTGAGGTGTAGATTATACTGGAATGGCAACAGAAGTTTAACTTTTTTTTTTTTCTTGAACAGCTTATTAGCCTTTCATTGTAAGGTTATCAGGAGGTTTTAATGGACTTTTTCCTTTTGTTACAGATGGAATTTTATCACTCGCTGGATTCTGAATAGGACGAGGAGATGTGTCTGATAAGGTAAGAGGGTGGGTAAGATAAAAAATGTTCCTACACAAAACAGTCTCACTAGTTTGTTGTTCAGATTGAAGACAACTGTTTCTTTTCCTGGCAGAACCCTGCAAATAATGGAGGTACTTATTTTTAAGTTACACCTACCTCTCACTCTCTTGAGCAGAGACCATCTCTGTTCTGTACTGCTTCTGTCCCAGTCCTTTCTCCTGGAGAACTGCTGTACAAAGTCCAGAAGAAGACAGAAAAGTATGCATCTGCAGGTGTGGGGAGTAGCAAGATAGGTCATACCTATCTTACTATTTTAGAGTTTTTTATAAAATAAACAGATGAGGTAGAAGAGGCTTTGCTCAATTTTGAGATATTGCCCCCCTGCCCTCCCTGCTCCCCTGGCCCCAAACATTTGAAAGGTAAAAAGATCTTTGAACTGTTTTAGCTTTTACACTTTAAAACTTGTTTTTCCTGTTGCAATATTTTCAAATTTGGACTGGTTTTGTTAGGACAGAATGTATATGAGTAGAAAACCTCTAGGCTTGAGTTGGAAATGGGTATTTGCTGTCACTAATGTGCTGAAGGAAGCTGTAGATTTGCTGATTTTTTAAAAATTATTATTTAATAGCAGCATTTTTAGAAGGCAGTTTTTAGACAGATACTTTTTTTCTTGTGGTTTCTGGTTCAGAGACTTGCACTGAGAGAGGCGAGTAGAAGTCTCTAAAACTCTTTAAGTGTTAAGATAACCATATTCAAACAACAAACATTTAAACACAGTAGTAGTATTACATAGGGATTGCCACTCTGCTTCAACCTATGATCCACTCTGTCACTATCCAGCTCTATCACTTCTGTGTTTCATTTTGTCTCTTGTCTTCCTGAGCTCTGTGCCATTTACAGGCCTCAAAAATCCCTATTGTTCTTTCTGGCTGTTGCTTGGAAAATGTAGTGGAAACAGCTAAGTGCATGATGTCATTGTATGAGGACCAGGACTAAATGGCGTTTTCCTTGGATTCCGAGATTTAGCTCTTGTAGACTCTCTTAAGGTTTATTTGGCTGGGTTTTGTTGTTTTGGGGTTTGTTCTTCCCCCATTTAAGTTTTGTTTGCTAAGTAGAGTTACCCTTTGGAGGCTGGCTGCCCAAGCAAGAGCCAAAAACTTTCAATGGCTCTTGGCACTGTGTGGAGTATGCAAGAATCAAAACTCGCTCAGTGTTCAGGGTTTTTTTTGCAAAGATTAGGCCTTTTGTCCACTCAAACTACCCTCTTTCATGCCGCTGTTGAATCATGTTGTGAATATTTTATTTAATGGCTTACTCTCTATCCAAAGGTGGTCTTGTATGCGTGGTAAAATACAGCTCTTCAGGTGAGAGGTCTTAGTCTGTGGTGCTCTTACACAGAACACCTCGCATGCATACCTTGTTTGTTATGTAAACGAGCTTCTTCACTTTCACATGTTCCAACCAGTCTACCTGTGCTTCGAGAACGGGTAATTAAAACTGCTTTCAGGACTTCTTAGAGTGAGTTCAGGCCAACCTGTGCCGGCACCTCTCATCTTGCAGGCAGTTCAGCTGCTGTCCCATTCCTCGCCTGCCACCAGCACTGCTCCGCGTTGCCCAGCGCGGCATCACCACTGGCACCACCACTGCGTATGCTCTCATGGAAAAGCTGCATGCCGAGGATGGGATGGGTAGAAATGCTTGTGTTCAGGCTTGTTCTAACAGATGCAGTTGAGAAGTGTGTTTGGCCAGTGTCAGTGCAACGCTGGGGACTTCTCTGGCATGTGCATGGGACAACACTTTATTTGTACTCATTCAGTGGCTAGTATTTTCCTAAGACGTTACTCCTCAGGTATTTTACATGTATTATATAGTGTATATATACTATATTGTTTAATTTTAAGTGCTGCTCTTTTCTTCAGAGTGGTTATTGATAAATCTGTGTGCTGTAACATGGGCAACGCTTCTGGCACAGCAGCTGGCTGCTGTTGTACCGTCTGTCCCAGGGCAAACTCACTCTCCCCTTTCCTCATAAAACAGCCACCGAGGAGGCTCTGTTTCTAGCAAGTTCTGCAGCTTGATGCCACGATACTTTCTATCACCACGGCTTTATTGCCAGCCCCAGGCGTGTACAAATTGTGAGCCAGATCCCTAGCAATCACAGGACTGGCTTTAAAATGAGATTCTGAGAGGTAGAAGTAGTGTGTCCCATTGATTCTGTTCTTTTGCCTCTAGAAGAAAATGTGCTGTTTTCTTTTTGTGTGATACCTTCTCAGGGTTGAAATTAATCCTGAGCTATGAATGTGTGTACCTCATTCTCCTTTCTCTGAGAGGGCTTCATTAATCCCTCCCACAGCAGCCTGAGCTGGAGAAATGTTGCTGTCCCACTCTTGGTCTGTCAGTATCTCAAGAAGCGTCTCTCCTGGTCATGTTCCATATCAAGGCCGCAGTTGTCGGGTGTCCCTCATTCTTTCTACTATCCCTTACTACTATAGCATTAGTGTTATTTATTTTCTTTTTTAACCTTCTACTCCCTTTATGAGTTCCCTCTCCCCATTCACATTTAGGTTTCCATCCTTCCAGACAGACACATAGTTCCTGCCCCAAATGTGCCCTCAGGTCCTGCCTGTGCCTCCTGTCCATACTCTCCTTGATTCCTTACAGTTTTTGTGGGTATTTCCTGCCCTGTTCCTTGCTATTTCTTTTTCTGGGGAAGTACTTCTGAAGCACTCACGTGTTTCTTGCTGCTGTTGTAATTAAAGGGGTTGCTATCTTTTGGTCCCATTTAAAGCAATGCAAGATGGTCCAGTCTGCACAGGGAGTAGTCTTGTTTTAATCCTGGCCATGGTGACTTCCTTGTAATGGCTGCTTTTGGCATCCATCCTATTGATTACGTGACGGGGTCAAGTGAAAAAAAATGAATAATAGCTCTTTTAATATGCCTGAAGCCTAATGAGACTTGGCGAGCCTGCAGCAATGGTGATAGGTGCTAGACCTCTCGCCCAATATTTTCTTTTCCTTTCCCCATATTTCCCTGTGCCTTTATCTTATTTCCTTTCAGGGAACTCGGGGCCCTTATGAACTGCAAGTCAAGTTTCACATGAGGTCTGCCCAATAGCTCGGATCATAAATATAAAACCGTTCTATAAGGCGTAATCTATTTTCAGAGGTACATTTATGAGATAAAAATTACTTTGATCGCTGAAACGGTATTGTGTCATTTTTTGGAAGGAAATGACAAGGAAGTAACTGTTATCAGGCCTATTTTCACCTGCTGTTAGCTTAAACCCAACAAATTGCAGCTCCAAGGTTACTTGCCTTAACGATTCCGAATTAGGTTGCCAATTGATATTGATTATCTGAAAAGCAGTAGGTTGATGTATATTCTATTATTAATAGCTGTTAATGCACTTTGTAATAGCAATCTGTTTTGCAGACATTTTCTGGTTGTTCTTTTTTAATCAGTCTTGGCAGGGAAAACCCTGGTTTAACACATGCAGAACTACAGTAACTCATTGAAGTAATTGTGGTCTTTGTGCATTTTGCATGTGTTTTTGTTGATGCTTTTGATTGGGAGTAACACTTGATTTTGGTGACACTGGATTGAGGCAAAGTCCAGGAATAATCTGTCTAAACTGGTACATGATGGTTTCTTCTTGTGTTAGTGCATATCGGTGCAGAACTCTTGCATCACTGCTAGATGAGTTTTAATAATTTTCTTCGACATTGCCTGTGAATATTTTTGTGTCCATAGAAGCCATCTTAGAAAACTTTCAAAATAAGAAAATTTATTTGAATCAAACAGTAACAGGTAATTGAAGTTCCCTTTTCTTGTGTTATTTATCTGTTCAGGGAAGTGGTAGAGTCACCAGCCCTGGAGGTGTTTAGAAAACGAGTAGATGTGGTGCTTTGAGACATGATCTAGGGGTTAGGGAGATGTTGGACGAAGGTTGGACTAGATGATCCTAGAGGTCTTTTCCAACCTAAATGATTCTATGATTCTATTGTTTTGCTGCTTTGTCACAGTATTTGTAAACTATCTGGAAAGCACTGGGAGAAAAATGGGAAATCTCTTATGCATAAAGAAATGCCTCTAGATAACAAAATTTGAGGGGGGAGGAAATATCTACGTAAAAGTAGACATCCAGGTAAATGCTTTTCCTTTTTTCTTCTAGAAAATTTGAATATTTGCACAACCTGATATTGCAAGTTGTAAATGCTTAACACTTCTAAAAGAATAAATTATTTCTGTGCCTGAATGTGTAGATAACTGTCAGCTTCAAAGGATCAAGTGAGTTGGAAGGAATGTCTGGAGAACTTGGTATAGGCAGGTACCAGACGGAATATAGAAAGGAGGGGAGTACATTCAACTAATGTAGCAGAGGCCTAGGTGTAAGCTTATATATAAATTAAGACTAATCATGTTTAAAAAAGCGAATTTCTGTGGTTCTGCTTTTTATGTAAAAGTGGAATGCTCACTTCCCCCTCACCATCTCTGTTACGCTGGGTTTCCCAAGCTGCTTCTTGTAAGAACTGTGCTTCTCCTATAAACATTGAAATGGAAAACTAACTTATTTAATACTTTTCAAACTACCCTTACAAAAAAGGCCACCGTCCACTACAGCATATCCTCATTGTGAGCTGGCTGGTTCCGTAAGATGTACGTAATGTTGCACTCTTGACAAAGCAATTAAGAGAAACTGAAATCAGTACTGTAAAATGCACATTACAGCTATAAGGCTAAGATGGAAAGAGCCATTTCAGCTTTTGCTTGAAGTGAACTGATCTGAAGTTCCCCTCAGACTACGTAAAGTACAAACAAGATGGGGTGTAGTTTAGTCTTGCAATCTCTAGGATGCATGTTGCTCATCTTTCACCCGATTGGTGAGACAATACAGGGTACTATGCTTCACAAAACTACTACCTCTGACTTCCCCTCAGGGTTATTTTTCTGACCTAAGTTCTCTGGGCTCCAACGGGCATGCGGGCACAAGGGGAGCATCAGGGCAGACCTTGGGGGTTGCAGCTGCCTTTTGGGGTGGGTGCCTGCCAGAGCAAGTCAACGGGGTGACATGGGCATCCCTGCTGCTGCTAATCACTGAGCCCACCACCCTGGCTGGACACACCCTTCTTTCTTCCTTCTCTGATGGTGGTGGTGTGCCTGGAGCCCAGAGGCATGCTGCGGTGAGCAGGTGACCCGCTACCTGGTGAGTCTGCAGGGTCCCAGCTCTGTGGCTGTGGGGTGGCTGGCAATTTCAGTGCTTGAAAATAGCACTGGCAGCCAGGAACTTCTAACTGCAGCTCTGCTAATGACTAGTGTTGTGGTTTTGGGCAACTCCCTTGGTTGTCTTTGAGTCAGCTCCCCTGTCAGTAAAAATGGGATGATACTCCTTTGTAAGTTACTGTTGAAATGATTAATTATTGTGCTTCAGATGTTAAGGTCCTGCCATGTAGTATTACCATAGGTATGGAGAGGCCTCTCAGCTTTTTTTAAGAAACTGGCTTCAAGAACACAACAGGTTGTGGGAACTGTTTGGGGCTTTTTTCCTGTTAACTTATGAAACAGATGAGATTGACTCTAAGTACCAAAGTGCTAACCACTGCTGCTGACCATTTGAGCCTTGGCCCTCTCTCCTCCCCTTTTCCTTCTTCTCCACAAGTCCCTTCTTGACTGTCCACTCCTCATATAAAGACTTTCCTAAACGAATTAAAGACAAGGTGCCAGATGGAATTAAAAGGGAAATTTTACTTGAGGCTGAAGGTGAAATCCTACCAGTGAGGCTAAGAGTTTGCTACTGGTGTAGCAAGAGAGAGAAACATTCAGCTTTTTATTTCTCTGAAACCCATTCCATGTGGAGGCTGTACAGTTTCCAGGCTCTGACTTGGTTGCCAAACTGAGATGTGCCAGTAACTTGCTGTTCTTTTTTTTTTTAAAAAAGTCTAAATTTAATGTTGGGGGGAGCCCAGTGAGTGAAAAGTTTCAAAATTCATGCGTGAGATGAACTTAAAACCACCTAGATATTTACATGTAAGGGAAATATTAGCTAAGGAACCGGACAGCTCTGAGAACAGCAGAAGCTTGTTTGCTGTTAATCTCCCACAAAAAAATTGTTGCTCTCTTGGTTCATGATTGACCCCCAGCTGCAGGTGGTAACTTCCTGCTCCTGTTGAAGGAGCTGAAGGCTCTCCCTAGTCCACCCGTTTGGGTGGTGGGGTTGTACGGGGCAGGCAGCTGTTGGTGTTCCTGCCAACAGCATCCTGGCTTGTGTCAGGAATGGTGTGATCAGCAGGAGTGAGGAGATGATTGTGCCCCTGTACTCGGCACTCGTGAGACTGCATCTTGAGTACTGTGTCCAGTTTTGGGCGCCACAGTATAAGGACACTGAGGTGCTGGAGCAGGCGCAGAGAAGGGTAACGAAGCTGGCGAGGGATCTGGAGAATACGTTGTATGAGGAGCACTTGAGGGAACTGAGATTGTTTAGCTTGGAGAAGAGGAGGCTGAGAGGAGACCTCATTGCTCTCTGCAAAAAAAGAAGGTTGTAGCAAGGCTGGTGCTGGTCTCTTCTCCCAAGTAACTCTTGACAAGACAAGAGGTGATGGCCTCAAGTTGCACCAGAGGAGGTTTAAATTGGATATCAGGAAGAAGTTCTTTACTGAAAGAGTGGTTAGGCGTTGGAACAGTCTATCCAGGGAAGTGGTGGAGTCCCCATCCCTGGAGGCGTTCAAAAAACGGGTAGATGTGGTGCTTTGAGATGTGGTCTAGGGGTTAGGGAGATGTTGGATGAAGATTGGACTAGATGATCCTAGAGGTCTTTTCCAGCCTAAATGGTTCTATGATCTAGGTATTGTAAGCTTTGGTGCTCCGATCTGCCATGAGTGGTTGTACTTGGGAATTGCTTCATGTTTCTTGTTTAGCCACACAAAAAATTTGAGCCTCCGGCACCTATTAACATCAGCTAGGATAGCAAAACAGTGGATCACTGTCCTGGAGCTCTGAGAAGGGCCTTGAATACCCTGAACTGAGCCTGTGGAGCACTACGAAGACAAACAAACTTTGATTTTAATATTCTGATTGTGCGTACGGAGCAGCCAGTGCTTCTGAAGAGATGTGCTTCCAGAGCCATACTGGTTGAAGTTACCTAAATGCAGAGGTCTATATCTCTGAATGGATAGCGTTGCTCCAAAGTGGGGAGCATGTAAATGCCAGAAGAGTTGTACAGGGTTTTAGTCAGCTGGATAAGATAGGAAGTGGTTCTTCTGGATACTGCATTTTGCAAGCTTGCTATCAATGAGTTTCTGAGCATACTACACATCGTATCAATCGAGTGTAATTATGTACAGTCAGAGTAGATTAATTCTGAATTCTTTGAAACGTTTTCCTCTGCCCAGCAGCATCCTTTGGGGGCCTAGTTTTGGCTAATGTATTCTTTATCTTCCGAGTAAATTTTGGTAGAGATATTTAGCTATTTTGTCAGTAAGTCACTGATAACCATTATCCTCCTTGATAAGCCAAATATGCAGACTTTTAAAACTCTTGATGTAAGATGTATTTTCGGAGTCTTTAGCTGTTCCTGTGTTATTTTCTTTTCTGAAGTGAATAGATCAGAAATGTGTGTTGCCCTTTCTGTTGTTGTTTGTTAGATAATACTCTCTCTCCCTGCCTTGCCTTATACACAATAATGTTCTTATCCATCCAGAGGCTACGTTTCCTTGCTTAGCTGCAGATTCGTGCAGGAAGTTTAGCGTCTAGATTGTGTCTGCCATGACCCCCAGTCTTTTTTACAGGGTGCTTTCCCAAATGCAGTTCCCCAAGGGTAACTGTCATGGGTCTTCTATTCCTAGGAGTTTGTGACTTTCTGTTATCACTGTATTAAAACCAGCTGTTGCTCAGGTAAACTATACATAGCAAAAAATATACTTTACCAGAAAGTAACCTGATTCAGTTTTTGCTTACTGTTGCTCCAGGTTTCGTGTTCTGTGCAGATGACAAGAAGTGATTTCATATTTTCTTTCAAATCCTTCGTAATGGCGATGGACAGCATCCCATCAGGCCCCCAAAATACCACAGAGAAAAATATGAGAGGAAGTGGGGTACATGGTGTCACTAGAGATAATACTTAACAGGATTTTGAATCTCTAAATTGAACTGCTTTGCAGTTGGGTTTGTGTGAACACAATTACAGCTTTGAATTCTTTCTTTTACATAGTACATGTATGTGGGGGAGTAGTTGTTTTGTTTTTGCTAAGTAGCGTTTTTCTAGAGAATTGTATTCATACCACTTGTGTTCTTTTTTTGAAGGTAAAATTTAGTGTTGATACATTTTTTTGATCCAGTTCTCATACAAGATGAAGTACCAGACGGTTGCACATTTACCATCAACTAATAGTCAAAAGGTAAAGTCTCACAAAGACTGGGCTAAAACTAAATGAATAGCTTCGTTTCCTGTGGGTGGGTTTTGTGTGTACATGTGTGTGTGTGTGCACTGCTTACCAATAAAGAATAGGGCAACTTTCCTCTTCAGAGATAGCTACGTTGCCAACTTCTATACTGTTGAAGTAATTTTGTTAAATGGGGGAACAAAAAAGTTCATAAATTGTCAAAAGGAATTTGTCTACAAAGTGTGCCAACAGGGTTGGGTCTGTTTTTCCTCCTCCATTTTATCAGGAGGAAAAAAAAAAAGCTTGTTGCTGTAGTACTTCCTTAGCCTTTTGCTCTCAAATGCTGAGCCTTAACAGTATACTGCTTTCATGATTTGTTTTTTACACTAGTTGCCTGTGAGTATAGTATTTGAACACGCCTCTTAGAGATTAAAAAGGTCAAGACCTTCACTTCCGTAGGGACGTTGTACACAGTCTTAATTCTGCCCAGAAGTGGGCAGAATGAGGTGCAGAGGTGACTCGAGTAACCCACTTTAGGCAGCGTGGGAAGCATTTGGGGACTGGAGTAATGCCACCTCCCCACCAAAGCCATCTTCCGATGGGCAGGGAATACTCTACGTTTGGTCTGTCTGCTGTAGGCTCAGATGAATTTTGCCTCTAATAAATACTAGTGATGTCACTTTGATCCTGCGCATTGCTAGTTTGAAAACTTTAGTGTTATTCTAACAATTGCATACTTTTTCGTGTACAAAGGAAAAGTGTGCACTCTCTGGCCCTTATCCTATGTCTGTGCTATTAAAAACAGACAGGCCAGTGAGTAGACTTGACTTTGTCCCACTTAAACTTCCTCTGGATTTCTGGAATAGACAACTTGGAAGAACAAATTATTTCCTGTTCTCTTTCTCTCTGCTTTTTTCTGCTAGCTTACAGCTTAAAATATCATCTTCTTTTGTAGCCTTAAGAGGGGGTGATGGTGAATTCTTTACTAGAAGTCTTCTCTGAAGTTGAACTAGTTACGTCATCGGTCCTGCTAACAAAATTCAGTTGAAGTAGAGCTTTTTAACACAATGCTAGGAGGATATCCAACAAGCCTTTACTGATTGAAAATCGTGAAAAATATCCTTGGGATGTACCTGGGCAGCTTGCTATGTAAATTTTCCTTTGATCTTTTGGGTGGACCATGCTGCCTAGAAAATTCTGTCCACTTGCACCAAGAGAGGCTGTTGGAGAACCAGCAAAGGTGCCCGGAGTTGATAAATGGATGCTCCCTATGTCACTTATTCAAAGAGACCAGCTGTCATTCTTCAGTTCTGGTTTGGGGGTTGAAGGCAGATGAGGGTGTGTTCTTGTTTCTCCAGTTTCCAGACATGGTGTGCGGGAGTGAAAGCGATGAGATGGTATGTTCTGAATACCCAAGTGAAGGGTAGAGTCTTGAGGTGCTTTGAGGCTCTACTTACGACACAAAAGGAGGTGAAAACTATTATTAATATAGATTATTAGTTTAATTTAGATCTCAACAAGTACCTAAGAGGGTCATCTGTAGGATGATCTGAAGTTCTGCCGTTGGTTCCTGGTGAGAACTGTTACTGCATGAGGTTTCAGTAAAAGTAGCAATGGCCACTATTCAGCAAACCCATAGGTGGCAGTGGTTAATGACAAGGTGTTCTCTTGCATTATTAGAGTACTTTTATTAAAACAACAAAGAGGGTTCCGTGTCCAGATGCCATGTTGATGGATCTTGGTGCAAGAATCAAAACAAGTAATGCTCTGAAAGCACTACTGAGTTGTGTACCTTTAGGAGCTTCCATGCTGTCTGTCACGCAACACAAGTCCACATTTGCTTAGTCTGCCTTCTTTTCATACAGGATTTTGGTTTTCCCTACTGACTAAATTTGAAATAATTATGTTTTTAGACATTGCTGTAAAGTGTTAACCCTTGTCTGGTTGCTTGCCCTCTTTCATAAATGTTTATTTACTTCTTATTGGAGACATACTACTAGACATTTACATTAAAGTGTATCTGAAGAATTGATGGAGAGAAAGACTGAGCTGTGTTCTCTCTCTCCTGTTGGAAACAGTTTAAGACTTATGTGATATTTTACTAGCAGTCTCCTGCTTACTCAGGGAAATAATTTTTTGAAAAAACAGACCCTGAGAGTATTCTTTTAATTGGAAGGAGTTAACATCAGCCTTTTGTGTTCAAAATGGTATCTGGGATGTAGAAACACAGCCATACAGGTTGCTGTTGGTGAGAATGTTATTTGTATAAGTAGTTTCCTTAGCAGGTGATGAACTTCTTCCTTAATGACTTAATTACTTAATCTCAGGAAATCCTTTGGGGAAAAAAAAATGTCTGGGAATTTCTGCCAGAGACTTAGATAGGTGTAGCAATAGAGGATGGAAGGGATGACTTCTCCTGAAGCTAGATATGGGGCAGGAAGCTCTGTAGCAAGCATTGGCCAGAAGTGCTGAAATACAGAATGAATTTGGGGAAGCAGGACATGAGTTTTTCTGCTGGTTAGTTCAACAGCAGGTCTACTTTACCTTGAGTATGCTTCTGAGTTTCCACCTGTGTGAGATAAATTATAATACGTGCCTCAGAAGTACTGTGAAGGTGCTAAATTAATGCTTTCAGTGGAAGATCACAGGATGCTTTGAATAAAGCTTTACAAAGTGCACAGTGTTCTTACTATTAATAACAAATAGTTTGTGTGTATCTTAAGTGACAAGGAAAATGAAATGTGCCAGATTTGTGAAGCTGGGGAAACGTTTGCTCATTATTTTGAAAGAGCTGGAAAGCGCAGATGGAGAAGGGAGGATTGAAATGTAGGTATGGAGGAGAAAATCCCATGGATGAAACCCTTTATCTTGCTGCCTCATGTCTGTAGATCAGCTTTGTAGGTGGCTGAGCAGAGTGAGAGGGAAGAGAATGTTCACCAATGCAGAGGAAGCTGCTGCTCAGACTTTATTTGTATAAAACGTGACAAACCAGGAACTGCTATAGTCCTTTTCTTAAATAGGAAATACATGCAACCACAAAAGACAAGCGCAGAGCTAGATGACTGCCTGGAACCTATATTAGAAACCTGAAGTTACAAGAAATGGTCTCTCGGCCTACTTTGCCATTTGGATCATACTTCAAAAGCTGAAAAGAAGGCCAATATGCAACCCAGAAGAGTAACAGTTAGTGGCATTTTAAGCTGCATGTCCACTGTAGGGTTCTCCATTCAAGTGATGTCTTTGTGCTGTGCTCAATGGCACTGACATGCAGACACTGTTCATAGCAAGGGAGTATCTTTCCTGTCCTGTCTGAGCTGTCCCCAGCCTTCTCTACCACAGGCTTAGAAAAATTGCTTGGTTTGCTTGAAGCCAGCTCACAAAAAATGGGAAAGATTCATGTCGTCTTGGATGGCTGGAGCTTCTTGCTGTATTTCAGTTATTTTAGTTGGTAACAGTGAGGTGAGAAGTTACTGTGAGCAGGTGAGAAGTGAAAGCCCTGCTTCTCCCTTGCTTGGGATACTAGTGTGCTCGGAAATGAGGAAACTGCTACCCTTTAACTTTGCGATGGAGGTCAAAACACAAAAAAACCCAACCCTCTCTTATTCAGAGAAGCAAGTCCTCAGCTTGGGTATTTGGGAACAGCATGTGGTGATCATGGCATTCTTCTGATGGGCAAGTTGGCTGTCACTTGTTGGTTCTGACCAATGAAACATTTTATTTTTAAATAAGCTCTGGGAGGTACATTCTTAGCTAATCAGTTAAATATCCTAGGGAAGGCTGGTAGTTAATTCTGGTAATTAATTCTGCTGTTGATCTAGGGTTCAACAAATAGCTGCTCTGGTTTTACTGAAGCAATGCTAACCTGAAGAGATGTGTTGAAACTTCTCTGACCTTTGTTAAAAAGTTAAACCTCTATTAAACTCTGGCCTAGGAAAAGAATACCTTTAAGGTCTACATTATATTTCCATCCCCAAAACAAGCCCATGTGGGCAAATCAGCAGTGGGTACTTGGGTCTGGTGTATAGAGCCCTGCTTTTCGAGGGAATCCTCTCCTACAGGCTGTAGCATCAACCGACATCCGGGTCTGCTGTGATGGTGGGTTCAGACTCTTCTGCCCCTGCTCCCCTTTATGCATGCCACTTTTCTAGCACACTGTTGCCATGCTTGCACCATTTGTCTAAAAGATGAAGTTCTCTTTCTCCAGAAAAGCAGAAGTAGTACAACTAAATTGGTACTTTTGCCTATAAATATTCCTGCTATTTAATGACAGGAATTCTCCTTTTTGAGCGGAAAGCACAAGAAGCACTACGCTTTGACAAGTTACTCTGACTCCAACTGTATTTTTTTTTAAAAAGTCATTAAATGCTTTATTGTATATAGAAAACAAAAACATTTTTACATTGGAAGAATGAGTTATCTGATATGACAGCGTAGAGCAAAAGTTTATTATGCATATGCAATTGAAATAAGTTAACTTGTTTAAACTGTAGTGTAGACACAGTGCTCCTGCATTTGAAAAAGTTTCATGACTCCATATAACCATATCAACATGTTTCCATAGTTAATTTCCAGCCTACAATTGCATTATCTTTTGTGTAATGGAACATCATCATATTAAGTAAACTAATAACTATAATGTTAATGTTGCTGATGCTTTATTAGATACTACATTTTAAAAAAAAACAAAAACAAATGAACCACAATCCTACATTCACTTAACCAGGATATATTTTAACTCATGAAGCTTTTCTGTGAGAGGAAAGTGAAGTTAGGTTTAAAAATACTGTATCCAGTGCTCAAAATGGACCAGGACACAACAGTATGCCGTACTTGTGAGGACATCAAATATACACCCAATATTCTGCAGCACTTTTCTGAAAAGAGGAACACGCTTTGTGCTGGGACTTCTGACACATTTCTGTATGTCTACGTGTACGAAGCAAATGGAGAAATAATGGCAGTGAGTATTAATGGGTGATGAGGTAATGTGATTATTTGCAAAGGGAAGGGAGAAGCAACTGTAAGCCTTTTGTTGGTAGAACTGAGATAATTTTATTTCAAAATCACTCCTAATTATGTTGAACAAAGTTTTTTCTTCTGAAATTTGAAAATGACACAAAAAGTCAGGGGTATGGCAAATAATGATATGCCTTTTGTCACACAGGGGATTAATTTCCTTTTGGTATAGACTTATTTGAGTAGTATAAATGTTAGCACAGACCAGTCCACCTTTGTACATTATGCAGAGGAAAGGTCTTGCTACATTCTGGAGAGCTGTTTACATTGGAAGGGAGCTGGGGTGATGGTAAAAAGCTAACAAAATAGAGAGGCACTACTAAAAGAATGGGTACAGTCTTTGGATGCAACAGCCAAACATGTCCTGGAGGAGTATATAGTATTTTACCATATAGTATTTTGCCATATAGTGTATGATGGCACAGGATCATTCCTGGAGTACAGAAATACAGAGTCCGGTTCTTATGTGCCTATTTTGGGGAAAAAAATGCTTTAAAAAAAGGGTGGAAAAAAGCTTTAGAGTTGAGAACAATGACAGTTGGAAAACCTGTTTTACTGTTAGATTTTTTTAAAATAAAATGCATAGTATGCTTGCTTTAAGTGAAGTGCTTGAGTTGTGTTTTGCGAATATAAACGAAAGAAGGTACAAAGCTCTTCAGTTTAGTAGGAGGAAGTGTAATGAGATTGAATAGCTGAAAGTCGAAACCAGATGAATCTGTGCTAGTTGTAACACAAATTATTAAACAGGATAAATTACTGCTGAAACAACTCACTTTGGATGTGATGGATTCTTTCTTGATCACTTGTTTATGAGTTAGAACTACATGTTTTCAGCAAGGGAGATTATTGCTTGTGTATATATGTTCTGGACTTGAACAAGTAATATATCTGCATCTGGGGCACACCTTGGGTAGAAGGTCAGACTGGTGGTCGCAATGGTCTGTTCTGCTTCCCGGGTCTGTTGGAGGTGATAGAGACCACTTGATGCTGTGAAATGATGTGCTTGTATTTATTCCCAGTACCATCTCTAGTAGGCTAGTGATGTTTTCTGTTTTGTTGTTTCTTTTTCTTTTTGACAAATCTGCTGGATTTTAGATTTGTGACTCAAAAGGGAGAAAACACTATTTAAGTCCTGCCTACCCAGCCATTGGAGAAGGGCATTTGTAGCTAAAGCAGGGAGAGTTCTGAGGGGCTTTTGGGTTTGGGTTTTTTTGGGGTTTATTAGTGGTTGGAGTTTTGTATGCTTGTTTGTTTTTGTTCAGGTTTTTTTGTTGTGTTCTTTTTAGAAAGATGAAAGGAGTCAGACAAACTAAGTTTTGCATCCATGCAGGTATCCTGCTGGCGTAAAGAATGGTACAAGTAGAATAGTGAGGAAAATGACCTTATGATCAAGGGGTTTATGCAGCTTTTGCTTGATCGTTTGGGAAATAGTTGTATTTGCATGAGTCACAGAAAATGAAAAGCTAATGCACTAGGGACCCTTCACTGTTAGGTAGATTTTCCAGATTCATTCCATATAAGTAGCAACTGGCCCTTATTTTCGGGTGACTGTTTACTTGTATAAAATAAGATTTGTCTTAATCTAATCTCAAATAGAGGCACACTTTCCTTGCTGTGTCCAACTTCTGGCACACTTTTTGTACTAAGTGTTGCCCTGTGTTTCCATAGAAAGATGGAGGGTCACACTAGTTGAGTTTCTTGCCTGCCTCTGGATTTGTCTCTTTGGGTTGAAGCAGAGCTGTGCTGCATCTAGGCAGTGGATCCAAGTTGGCAATTTGATACTATAAAATTCTTATGTGCAAGTTAATGTCTTAAATTAATTGCACTTCTTGTCCCCACAGTGGCAATGCTTGTGTAGAAGTCTCTATCTAAATTGTGCTGGTGGGAGACTGTGGAGAGTGAAGTGTTGTGTTTTAATGGAAATTCAGTGTACTCGTTGCATTTGTGATGTTATGGCAGAGCTCTGTTTCACTGAGGATGGGGAGCTCCATGAGGATGGTGGAGAAAATGCTACTGCCTTTGCTTCTGACACATATTGAGCCTGAATTATTTATGGTACTTCATTGCAAATGGAGTGTTCTGTAGTATATTTGTAAATAATGAATTCTTTATGACAGGACATCTGTGTCTGTGGATTCTGTGTCACAGAACTGGTTTTCTAAATATACTTTGTGATTAGATACGTATCCCTTCTCCTAGGCTGCCCTGTAATGAAGTACTTTTGTATTCCTGCTATGTCTGTTATCTGTTTTGACTCTTGACTCATGTATCGACAGATACATATGTAAAAGTTGGTGCTGTTTGTTGTGAGTTGATATGGTGTTTAATTAATTTTATAATAAGGAGCATGTATCTTAGCATGTAAGCATTGTGATTTTTTTGCGCTGTGTAAAAGCAGGTTGGTGGAAGACTTACGTGCCTTATAAAACTTGGTTTGTTGCTTCTAACTTTCCTGAAGAGTACGTGTTTTTGTAAGACTTTTTTTTTTATTTTTTAAATTAATAGCACTTAGTTTCGGGTTATGCCAGTGGTTTGTGGAGGTAATGAAAAAGTTAAGCACAGTGTGCAATCCAGAATGGTCATACAAGAAATGGTGGAAAGTTGCCTCTTTGGCCTAGTATATGATTTTGGGGCTAACCTCTTCCTTTGCTTGTCTGTGTAGTTTGAGTAGGATTCACTTGAAGGCTTGATTGATTCATGTAGGACCCTCCTGCAGTGTACTCCCGAACAGGACACTAGGGAAACTTCTCTGACTCTTCAGAATAGTCAATGGCAACACTGAGTGTGAGCTGTGTATCCTTTGCAAAATATTAATACTGCCCTTTAAGCATCCTGCCTTTTTGCTTCTTGCCGTTGGGTTGTGGAAGAGGCTGCTTTATCTGCTCCTTCCTCCCAATGGTCTGTTGCGTGGCCATTTTGGTGGCACAGGAGAAGCTGCCACCTTGGGGTACTACAGCTTCATGGCCCACCAGTGGGTGACTGAAGGGGTCAACCTTGCCTGTGCTGACCAACTCGCTTGTGCAGCTGTTTGGTGAACCAAGCCACTGAAAAGATCCAACTGGAAAAATAATTTTTCACGAGGAAAAGTCTAGTTTGTCACCCAGCCTGTTTCAGTAATCTGCTTTTCCACATGGTCCACAGCTGAATTCTGCTAGCTCAGTGAGGGGGCAGCTGGCTGGGGTCAAGGCTGGGAGTTCCATGGAGCAGATTGGCAGTGGAGTCTCAGGCAAAGGGAGAGGCTGGCCGATGTTGCTGGTGACCAGCGTGGTCCAGAGGCATGTTTGGAGCGACTGCAGAAGGAGCAGCACTGTTACCATTTTAGCCACGTTTGCAGAGCCAATGTGATACATTGGTTGTGGTGCCACATAGGTTAGAAATGTGCCAAGAGAGAAAAATGCTTTAGTTTTGGTATGCTAAAAAACCCAGAGAGATGCTGTATTTTCCTTTTACAAAGAGGATGGGGAGTCTTCCATTAAATTACCTCCTTGAATACTCTCCTTCACTGGTGCATGGTGTCGAGGCGGCAGTGTGCCAGCCTGGGCCCCTGCCCTGTCCCCTCCCATCACTTCTCTTCCCCTTGTTTTCTCTCTGTAATTACTCTCAGAAACTTAGTGCCAGTTGCCAGTTTTGCAGTTAATGTACTAGTAAGCCGTATTTAATTCTCTCAAAAGAGAAAGAAGTTGATGCTGGATGCCCGCCTGTGCGGCTGCTGCAGTTGCCTAGCAGCGGGTGGGAGGCACGGGGAGGAGTGGCTCGCCCCGCCTTGAATCATCTGCCGAGAGAAACAAGAAGACAGTTATTACTGGTTAGGTTCGTTAACATCTTTTTTCTCTCTCGCGCACGCACACACATTTACATGCCTCTGCTCAGTGGTTTCTCACGAGCTGTGAAATGGAGTCTTCTGCATTCAAGCAACCCGTGCTGCTTGTAGGCTCACGTGCAATAACGCAGTTAATTAACACAAGTTGATAACTTGCGGGCAACTGTAAGGTCTTAGTCCACAGTGTCAGAAATGTTTTGTGTAGATGTCTTACTGTATCTTCAAAGAGTGGGGTTGGTTAGATGCTTCAGCTGGCGAGGTCGTGGTTTTGCACGTTGGCCTCTTACTTAAGTTTTCCATTTTTAGTTGCAGGGTGCTCGGTGCTTCTCACCGCTTTTCCTCACAGGCTCTGACACAGTAGCTCTGCTCAATCTTCCTGTGGTAGCTGAATATGTCTCCAGCTTTTGGCCAAAAGTTGTGGCCTCTTCTCTTACCAGGGCTGATAGAAAAGGATGCCTACCCCTCTGCCTTGCCATGTTGGTGCACGGTAGTTGAGAACTTGGATGGAGGGTGGGTGGTGACCAGGGAGCCTTAGGGGTATTGGATTACTCTGAGGCTACCCCTGGGAACAAAAACATCCGGAAGCCACTGTGGATTGCCAAGGATGATGATGTCTGTTTATCTGCCACAGCAGCTTCAGTGCACAGGAGGGATGGAGGTGTGGGCCTCCAAAAGAGGATGGGTACCAGGATGTCACTTGTAGAACTTCAACTTTGGTCCAGAGGAATTTCTGTAAACTTGAGCAGGAGGCAAAAGGATTAGGAATGTCCCTAACCCCTGGTGTATAAAGTTAAGTAGCTCACTGCTTATCTCGTTGTGGTTGTAAGTGCCAGTGTAACTTACTCTTTGGGAGCAGGGCCTATCCTCAAAGTGATACAGCTGTGAAGTGCCTGTTGCAGTGGGATCCTTCCTTGCTTTTCTCCTCTAAGGATGTTTATATCTGATGGGCATCTCTGATTTCAGTGGCAGTGAATGATGCAAACAGAGAAGCTGACTGCTGTAACAGTCCCATGTCAGCCAGTTTCATGTGTCACTACACTTTTCATTTTAATGTGGATTCCTAGATAGCCACGAACTTAGAGTCAGAGGAACGAGCACACAATTTATATGAAGAAATATAGTGGGTAGTGCTTGGATTTCCTTTTTAAAAGGCTAATTGTGTTAATTTGCTTGAGACACAATTATCTCAATGGGATTGATTTGTTTAATTAACTTGGGATGCCTGCAGGTTAAATAGTGAGTATAAATAGAAGGACAGTGGGGAATGCATCACTAATGTTTGTATTTCAGAAGGATTGACTCATATGTAAATGAAGTGCTGCAAGCCTGCCAGGCTAACCTAGTTCTGGGGTGATTTCTAGATACAAAAAAAATCTCTCGTGCTGTCATGCATAACACAGGGCTCGTACACTCAGGAATAAGTTGGTGAAGAGTGTATGCTGTAGTACTAATGGCAAAAATACCTTGCTCCTGTGCAATACCTTGTGCCTGAGCACTTTTGTGAACACTGCAAACAGTTTCTGAAGGATGTGGTTTGTGCCGGACCACTGTGATGGCATTGCCCTGATGCAACCCAGCAGCTTCTTCAGTGCATCAGCCCTCTTGTGAGAAATCAGTGCAATTTCTTGTTCCGCACATTGCAAAGACCACTTCTGAACAGAAAGTGCCACTACCTTAGGCTGAAGCTTAGGCTTAGGAAGGCTTCAGCCTTCCTAAGCAGAAGAGCAGATCTTCAAATGTTCCCAGCTTCCTCCGCCTTACTGTGTGGACAAACCACTCTCCACTTCTGCAGGGGCTTAGGTATCTTAATGGACCAGTTCTGCAACCAGTGTGTGTCCTTTGCCTACTGTTTGCAAGGGGCATGCCTGATACTTTAACATGTCAGTTCTCCAAAGATGGACAGTTACGTTCAAGTCCCAAAGGGGAAATTCTGAGCTTTTTCTGTTAGTTTGGTCCTGTACCATGAAAATCTTAGATCCCGCAAGTATAAAGAGGACAGACAGGTGTTCCTAATCTTTCCTCTACCTCAAGTAAATTACTCATTGTCATGAGCTATGTAAAACTGTAGTCTTTCTCTGAATCTGAGGTCTTTGTCATCGCCTGAGGCAAAACATTATACAAACTGAGCACTGAATGAAAACAAAAAAATCCATAGCACTACCACAGAACCAAAGCAACTAAATAAACACACGTTTCCTTTTAGCAACTTTAAGCATTGCTATTTCAAAGATGTTCTTGCTTCTGCATGAAGAGAGTGTATAGGAGCACTGTAGTCTTCTCAACAATTCCTTTTTTTTTTATATATTCTTGATATATCTTCCTTTAGTGTGGTTGCTTCAGACTTCTCCGTCTCTCTGTACAGAAATGTCTTTGTCCTGAATTATTCTTGTCCCCGTTTTCTGAACCTTTTACTACATCTGCTATCTCAAGAAGAGATCAGATGATAAGAGCCGAACACAGCACTCTGATGGAGAACACATTTCTGATTTATGCTGTAGCACAACAGTGTTGTCAGTCTTATCCTTTAGATAATCATGTGAATGCTTTAGTCCTCAAAATGGAAAAAAAAAAATAAAATTCTACGTTGTCTCCTTGCGTATCTAGCAGTGTTTTCCATTTATTTGCTGGAGATGTGGTTCAAAGAATGAGTTACTCCATACCTGTTAAACCCAACAATCAGTTTTGAGTGCTTCACATTTTTCATTTAAATGCACTTTGCTTTTTATTGATCTGCAGTGGATTTAATTTGCCCCTTGGCCTGGCCTTGCATGGTTCATCTGAAATTCTTTCCAGTCTTCTGTGGTTTTGACCAACTGTAAATAATTTTGTCATCTGTGGATTTTAGCTGGTCAGGTTTCTAGGGGGGAGAGGAGGAGTTACCTTCATGTCTTTCCAGTTCGTTCGAGAATATATGAAACATTGCTATCCTAGTGTAGAGCTGAGGGTGTCCTTCCCTTAGTTTTTATTTGCCTTGTTGAAAGCTGTTTCTGTTGTTCTCATGTATTTTCTGTGTCTTTCTGCTGCTTTTCTATCTGCATAAATGCTCTCCCTAATAAACCTCAATTTTCTTAGTAGCGTAAAAGGATTTTTTCAAATATTGTTTCCAAGTCCAGTTCCCAGCCTTGTTAAATCCATACTTATGTTGACAAGCCAAAAATACTCATGAACAGCAAAATATGGAAGTGTGTATCTGTTGGAGAAACTAGGCTTGGAAAATTGTATCCTGTTGGGAACAATTGGATTACTTATACCGAGTCTATAGCTCTTTCACCTGAAGGATACTGCTGCTTCAGCCTTTGTTTGCATTGCTCATTGTTATATTGTAATCCTTCTTTTATGATCAATTCTCTGCATTCAAAATGGGCTGTGGTTTTGTCTTCAAAACTATTTCCAGTGACAGTAATTGTCCTGCCTTACTTGTCTACCTGGGGTAGAACTGTGGTTTGGGTTTATTGCGAGGGGGTTTGGGGTCTCATAGCAGATCCCTCAACTTTTCCACCCTGGCCTTCTACTGAAAAGATTTCTTTTCTGTACATATCTCTTGAAGCCAGGGCATCTATATATGTTTTTGACCACCTATGAAAACATTGGAGCCCTAGTATAAATGTCATACTTCTTGCTGTCAGCCTACTAAGTGCTGCTACTCTCTTGTTGAGATAGACTTCAACCCTTCTGGAGTTTGATGCTGTTTTGCCCTAGCTGGTAAATGTATATTTTTCTCTTGCCTGTAAAGTGGGGCTTAGCAGGTCTTTGATTAGAACTAAGTTTACTGAGTAATGCCAGTTTACATTTTCCAAGTGAATGCTACCAAGGCAAGTAGTAAGGAGCCTTTGTAACTCACAGCAGTGATCTCCTAACATCTGTGGTTGTTAGGAGGGGTTTGATTTCCCCTTTGCCTGTTCTGTTTGGGTTAGTGTAAGGTGGCAACATTTGAGGATGATTTGAGATCTGTTGAAGGAAACATTATAAAGACATTTTCTTAAAGTTTCTTTGAAGCTGAGGAGTTAAGGAATAGCAGCTTTTCTTCCCAAGACACAATTTCTGACCCAGTTCTGTAGATTTCACTTAGAAGGTTGCATTGATGTAAACCTATTTTAGTTCTGCCTTAAAACCACTGTAGGAAGAGGTCTTTGCACAAGGTTTGGTTTTTGTTTGTTTTTAATCTGTTACAGTATTGAAGTATTAAATACATTAATACTGCAAGAGCTTACTCTTTCCAGTCCGTGGCTTGCTCTGACAAAAAGTGAAATACCTTCTCAGAGGCATTTTATGAATGATGTTACACGGACATGCGGGGATGGGCACGCACGCGTGCACACACCCAAACAGCACTGTGAGTTCAGCTCTGGAAGCCTGGCCTGCTGAGGGAATAAGATTGTAGAGGAGACACATTAAGCTGATCTGACTGGAGATGAACACCACGTATTCAGCTTCAGAAATCATGAAGTACCATGCTTTTGTAATGTACTCATTTTACACATTCAAAAGTGTACTCAGACATATTAAAAATATTTTTCCAATTCGTGTTACTTGTAAATTGCAAATCCATCACACAGAAAAGATGCAGCATGCTTTTCTACAAAACTACAAGAAAGTTTCTTCCAAACTCTGCAGGATTGTTAACTAGAGCAGTTCTAGGCTTTTTGGTCCTGTATATTATCCTGAATCAGGATATCATATCGCTGCAATTTGTGCATTTAATGGCATCGCAGAATTCTTAAAGGTAGGTTCAGAACTTTGTACAATAGATTACAGTAGATTAGCATAGGCCAGGTAAGGAAAACTGATTTTGAAAGACACGTTAGGCGCTTCAGAGGAGGTTAAAGCGGGAATAATTATTTCTGCTGGAGTGGACCCTAACTGGTTAACAGTTGGACATTATGGTTATAAAGGTCTTTTGCAACCTAAATGATTTTAGGATTCTAACAGGAACGCAAATGTAGTAATGCAACTGGATGGAGAAGCAGGTTGCATGTGCTGCAGGGACTGCTTGGGACAAGTCAATGCTAGTATGACAAATAGCAAAGAGTCCTGGAGATGGACTAAGGAGTAAATTGGTTTGAATTTTGAGGGTTCTTTAAGAAGTCTTCCAAGATGATGTTGTGAAACTGTCAAGAACCATCAGAAATGTGAATGAAAAACTAGAAAAGACATCAGGTAGAGAAAAACAGAGAATGGGGAAAGTCTGGAAGAGGTTCAAGCAAAATGCTCATTTTCAATATAACAAAGGTTGTATGTTGCTGCTCTTGAAGTAAACCATGCAAAACCCCAACCATCTTTTTATTGCAGAAATGCTTTTTTTTTTCTCCTCTGTGGTATTTTAGAAAGCCACATTTCCAAGTAAAATTGAATTTGACTTGTTTTTGTTGACATTCAGTTACCTGCTTATTGGATACATGCTTGTCATGCAGGCCATCAAAGATGCCACCAAGGGATGGTATCCTTGAAGGATATTTTCCATGTGGTCCTAAAAATAACACATTCTGAAATGGAAAATGCATTTCTCCATATTATTTTGTAAGATTTATCTTTTTTCCCTTGTTGCCCTCGCTGAAGTGCAGAAAATAGGTTGACTGAAAGGCTGACTATCAAATTAGATTTGTGCATGTTTTAAATAACTTTTCACGTTGAATCTCTTGAAAATTTCATCCCTGTATCTGCAGAAATGTCAGTGAAATTTATCTTAGTCCAAGATTTTACCAGGACGAAGTCTCAAAAATGTATGCGTCATTCCCTTCACCCTCTTTTTCTGTGCCAGGTTGTGCCTCTTTTCCCTTCTCTTGGGTGTCCTTTCCTAGTGCTACAGGCCTAGATGAGTTTAGGCTTGGGATACACAAGCACATTCGCTTCCATTAGCCAGCTGTTAAACTCCTATGTGTGTCTATGGATTTCTGTTTGCCATAAACTAACTTGTTTGTCATGGCTGGTATGTAGAGACTGGAGGAGCTTCTTAGCACTACATAATATTCTATGTGAGGGGAGATGGTTACAGTTACGAATAACTAGTTCATAAAGTAGGACGAAGCTGTTTTTACAGGGAAACTTGCTCTATTCTGCATCTGTTTCTTTTGAGTGATGAGTGGAAAAAAGAATCATGAATTTTTGCTCTTAATTTTGTGAATTCCTGTAATGTTAAAAAGAAGTGAATAGAATTTAAAAGATTATTGCAAGATTATGCAATGATCCCATATCTGTGAGCAGTTCAGGGAAAAAAGTCACTGCTACTTGTCACTTAAATATGATATGAGAGAGAGACACTTCCCTCCCCTGCTTCCTGCCTCCTTTTATGTTCTTTGCAATGTGAATATACTAACATTTATTTGAAAGTTATTTTTGTCACCTAGGCCTTGTCCTTCGCATCTACCTCAGAAGCAATACATGCATCTCTGCGGCGTGTGTTTGTTTAATCTAAGGAAGAGCAAAACTCGTTTAGGTGACTGCAAAAGCAGGAACAATTGTTTGCCCGAGAAGCTGGCTTGCATTTGTTTATCTCACCTTTTTAAGGTGTTTTGTAATCACCTTTTCCCAGATTCAAAAGATAATTTCCTAGGAGATAATGGTTAGTAGATGCAAATACTGTGTGAATTATACTTGCATCAGTCACCTTGTGCTACAGCAAAGGAAGAAAAAGAAAATGGATAGTGGTCCTTGTTCTGCAGTATGAGGGCTCTTGACTTGCCCTCAGGCAAACAAAATGGATAGATACAATAGAGTAGAAGTTTTTGTTTTTTTTTTTTTTTTAATCCCTCAGCTCCTCACCACTTCTGGTTTTGCATAGATGTGATGGAACTGTTGTTTTTGAGTGTTAAATAATATACATACTTACATAAGAACGAGCTCTATCCATTTTTTGTGGGAGTGGTACTGCGCGATAGGGTTTTTTTTTCCAGACACATGACAGCAGCTTTAAGGGCTGCTGAGATGCTCGCAAAATTTTTTTCCCACACGGTACTGTCCAGTG
This sequence comes from Eurystomus gularis, assembly GCA_013400335.1. NCBI lineage: Eukaryota > Metazoa > Chordata > Aves > Coraciiformes > Coraciidae > Eurystomus > Eurystomus gularis. Next base: position 166,181 of record VZZY01007347.1, on the reverse strand, counting down.
GAAAAGGCCAGCTGCTTGGTGGCTTGTACGTGGTGTGGGAGGTGCAGTTTGGGCACTTACTACGTGTTGTTCGGGTTTTGCTACCACGGTGGTCTAATAGCACAGGCGGCACTTTGGTACGTTCAGCGGTCGTTCTGATTTAGGTGGTTCTTAGGGGTGGTTTGGTGTGGGTGGGCAGCTCCATGTGTTTGGGGGGTTTTCAGCTGGGTGGGTGGGTTTGGTGTGTTTTAGTGTTTAATACTGTTCTAGAGATGATTCTCTCCAGCAGAACAGCAGAAAAGAATTGTATCTTTGATGTGTGCCTTGCAGAAACTTTTCCCTCCTCTGTGTTTTGTACTGTTGCACCTGCTGTCGCAGCCTGCTTTCTTCTAACTTTGCCTTCTTTAGCAATGCGTCGTAGTTTATCTACAAACCAAATGACATCTGGTCCCTAAAAAGCTGATGCTGGTTAGTTATAAAGAAGGTTTAACCGAACTTATTGCTGTTGCAGTTTGTATCATAAACGGCAAAAGACAGCTATGTCAATCACGGGATGTTTTGAGGTGTCCTAAGTTTAGGTTTCTGACCAGATCAGCTAATTTTAGTACTCCTGGCTTCATCAGGACTCTTGGTAATCAGTAGAGACAGAGGGCCTTTTCTTTAGGGCAGCACAGCAAGAACTGAAGTTTAGTTCTCTGGATCACCTTGCTTTCTGGAAACGTTTTTTTCCTTTTTTCTTCCTCCTCTCTTTTTATTGGCTATATAGGAAACCTGGAGAGAAGAGCCATCCAAGGTGGCACTGGTATCAGTTGCACAGCTGCACCCACGGTTGTCAAGTAGGACATCTTAGGAGGGTGATAGTGAAGGCATTGGTCTGAAATCGTATATATAAATAGTTTGTCTAGTATATCTTAAATATAGATACCTGTGTTACTTGCTTTTTCTAAATGTAGTAGGCCCTTGTGAATTGGTAGACATACAAGATCAGCTCCTAAACCTTCTCACTGTTAACACAAATTGAAACTACCCGCAGTCAGATGGGTTGCAGAAAGTAACACGCATCATTTGCTCCTTTCAGTGAAGTGCTTGCTAGCACATGAGCATCTGTATAGAGACTGATCCCTCCTGTGCTGCTAACAGCTGTTGATTGGTATTTTCTATCGTATTAGAAACTGTTTCAAAACATTCTGCTGAACAGAAGCCCAAGTTGTTCTTGTAGGTATTTCCTTCCTAAGTGAACTTGCAAGCCAGAGAGAAGAGCCTTCATGAGAGCATGCAAGTGTTTGACACGACCTTGTAAATTTGAAAAGATGGAAAATTTTGTATCTGGCACAATTTGGAAAAGTGCCGTTAAACCGGACAAAATTTATTTTGTTTCCATTTTAAAAATGAAATGGAAAATTGCTGTAGGAGTTTTTCCCCTGTAATGTTATATATTTTGAGTAAAAGTGTAATAACTTGGATAGGGCTAGTAGCTGGCTGGTGGAAGCTTTATCTGTGCAATACTGTCCTCATTGGGAATGGTTGGGAGAAATAGTGTGGTGCGAGCCTGTGAGACCCTTTTTACTGAACAAGCAGGTCTGCTGTTTATTACTGGAGTTGGGTGCTTATGGCTGTAAACTATAAAATGAGGGGAAGAAGGATGCAGGTGCTGTAACTCCAACCTGTGCTGGTACCTGAGGCACTGTCTGCAGGGGGCTGTGCTGTAACCCAACTTAGTTTGGTGGCAAATTTGAGGGGTTTGCTGCTTGAACATGCAAGACCAGTCCTTGGTGAACCTGCCTGGGTTTCAGGGAGGTGTTTCAGTCATTGCTGGGAGACCTTAGTTGCATGACACCTGCCTGTGTACACTAGTTTCTCCTGCACGTGCATTTTTCCACTTGTCTTCTTCATTCGTCCTTATCTTGCTCTGGTTGGAAGGAGTACAAAAGGGGCTGCCTGGGCAGACCCCAGTGTTGCCCCTTGGGGCTCTTCCTCACTCTGAAGTGAGCAAATGTGGACTTGCTGACAAGAAAAGACAGATTTTTATCTCCAGTGGTCATGTCTTGGTTTTGAGGGTGGAGAGAATGGGTTTAACTTTATATTTTGATGGAGTGCATATATAAATTTCTCTTAAAATGATATCTTAGGAAAAGTGTTTATATATTTATGGAAAAAAGAGCTATTTTAGATAGTTCTTTGTGGTAAATGTACTTGTCAAAGAATTTATTATGAGTCATGTGGTCTTTCTGAATGCATTTGACATGATCGTTATTCACTTGCACCATTTGTTTCCTGTCTCATTATATAAGTTAGCAAACCACTCTAGGGTTACCTTTTACTTTTATTTGCATTAGAAATTGCACCATGAAAAATGTTCTCGTCAAGTTGCCTGCTGCTGAGCCAAGTGCTGTAAATAAAGTGGTTTCTAATTGAAATACAGGAGAACCACAGAACCATTATAATTAATATACCCTCTGGTTTTTCTTTCTCTTTTTTTTTTATATTACCACATATCTTTTTTTATAAAGTGAACCAAGTTTCTCTTCCTCCTAGTTACACTCAACTTGAAGTAGTTGCTTCTTGCTGAACCAAGTGCTCCAGACCTCTGTTTGACATTTATAGCCTTCCGCATGTGTCCCTAGATCTGATGCTGCCAGTGTTTCTGTATGCTTTGCTGGGTAAGGGAATTGTAATAAGAAGGATACCTGAGGCTCCTTTTTTGCTTTTTTTAAAACTACAGAATTCATGTCTGGAGAAGAATACTTCTAGGTAGGAGTAAGGAAATAGTATTTTGTGGGAAAGCATCCACATGAATACCTTGTGATGTGCAGGCAGATGTTTGTGAGAAGTGGTTTGCTGCTTTTGTCTGCGAGGCTGGGCACATTTTGCCACTCCTGTTTTAATGGAATACTCCATCTGCTGTCTAGCCAAATCTTTCTCAACGTGAAAGTTTTGTGCCAAATGTAACACCAAATGAAGAGAAAAGAGGTGGGGTGTTTTCTTCAGCTCTCTGTAAATGTTAAAACCCAGTGTATCTGAGAAGGTGGGCAAATCTAGATGTTTTTGTGTGTCTGGTTCTTTGCTTATTTTAAAACAGCAAATACATGTAATTCCAGTTGGTTCTTAATTTGGAAACATAGGCAAGTATTTCTTATCTGTAAGTGGCTGTTCTTTTTTTTACTTAACTAATTCGATATTATCTGTTTTATTCGTAGTTCTCATCAGAGACTATCTAATGTGTTTGGATTCCTGCCTCTTGTGATGAACGTTATTTTTACCCTATTTGCAAAGGCTGCTGTTATGCCACTAAATAGATCTAATTTCTTTTTTCTCCCAATGTTGAGGAGATGCAGCAAATATGTCATCCATTCTTAAGATTCAGAGTTTGTAACACTTAATGCTCTTCATTCTAATGAGCTGTAGTTATAATTTTTAATGCTCTGATTCTGTTTATTGACATAGTACTTTTTTTATTCAGGTATGACAGTCATGAATCGTTTTACAAGTTGTTTGATTCACGTGGACGATAATTTTTTTTAAAGCACCCAGTGGCGGGGAGGGGGAGAACTCTTTCCTTACTACTTGACCAGATTTAGGAGTAGGAGCTATGAGGATCTTTCCTTCCCCCTACTTATTAGAAATGAAGCAGATGCTAAGAGTCCTGTGAGGTCAGAGCTGGCCAGATATGATGGCCCTTTAGGCATGGGAATGGAATCAAAATCCTGAATTATGTCAGGATTTTCTGTCTTATTTAAGTCTTCATGTCTTTCCAAAAGACACGAACCCACTGGAAATGGACGTTCTCAAGTCCGGAGCAAGTGCCTTCTGATACTAACTATCACTACTCAGGTGATAGTTTGTCTGAAGATATGGCTAAAATGATAATAGGAATGAGCCTAATGTCTTGCTAAAGATTTTATTTTTATTGAGCATCATCTTGTTGTTAAGAGCCTATAAGAAGTTGAGAAGTAGAAGTGAGATCTGGAAGAAGGAGGTGATGGTTATGTATAGTATCTGAAAATGTTCAGGTAATAAGAACCAGAAACCTCTTGCTGATTCAGTGTCTTACATTTGGGGGAATATAAAATGTGTCAGTCCCTTGCTTGTGTGAAAGATCTGTACCTAGGACATCAGACCAGTAAAGTCACGTCGACAGAGTTATGCTACCATTTTTTTCCCAGGTTAAATGGACTGTGTAACTCCCTAAAGAAGTAAAAATAGCTCTCAATCACAGACTGTAGAGTAAAGCTGTATGTCTTGTTACCAGTGGAGAAGTTGCCCAGACTGCATTTGCTGTTCCTTTTGCTTTGAAAGGGGTAAAGGCCTGTGAGCATTCCCAAATTTCATCTTCCTCAAAAAAACCTATCAGAAGCCTCAAATTAGAGGTCTACTGTCTGTCCATCTAAGGGTTTCATGTCTTAAGTAGTCCTGTGTTGTCCAGAGAAAACTATTAGTAATTTGTTTTACTAGAAGAAGTACTGTTCAGGTCAGGACTTCATAGTTCTAACTAGTGAATAAATCATCAGAATCTCGTCTTCATGTTCCCCTGACAGGAACAGGCATATCTGTTGGAAATAAGGACATAATAATTTATCAGATGGATCTCCAGGACCATGGTCTGTAACTGTATCCTGGTTTGCTGGTGAACATAGAGAGTCATCTCCAGCTGCCTCAGCGCTGCCTGCATTTAGTTGTGCAAAGAGTACCAGCGAAATGTTTTTCCCCTTATACAAACACAGAAAGACTGTCTCCATTCATCATTGGCTCCTGATGCGTTTTTAACCTGCAATAGGTCACATCTGGAAGGAGAGCTTTCCAGAAGGCATCTGAATGGAAGAGCAGCCTCTGAGTTGTGGCTTCTGCTAGTATGCCAGGGGCAAAAAGAGAAGGCTGGGGCTGGCTGGAAGTAAGGCACACCAGACTGACACTCGTCTGTTTTCAACAGTTGTTCATGTTGTGCAAACCCACTGTAATAGTATCTGAGAAAAGACCGTTGTCTTATCTGTGTGTCAGTAGGCTGGCTCAATAGAAGGCCTCTGGGGAATGATGTCTTAGCCTTGCAGGACTTCAGAAAGCGTCAAAAAGTTTGCTAATTCAATCATAGGTCTCCCAGTGATGGAAGACAACTTTATACCATCCCTCTTTCTGGCAAGGGCAGGAGATCTCAAAGGAACAGAGCATTATGGATTGTCCATTCAGATCATTTCAGCCTTGCAGAACTCAGTGCCTGGAGTTGATGAGATTACAACTGAAACTTCCAGCATGCAAAGGAATTTCAGTCCACTATTGAATTCTGACGTGGGTGTAATGTATATGCAGAAGACTGAAAGAGAGATGCAGCTTGTGAGAGAGTTTGGGATTACTAGAAAACACACTAGCAGGGCAGTATGAGACCACAGAGACTTACCCAAGTCCTGCATTACCAGAGATGTTAGTGCAGGGGAAGATGAGGAAGAGAATCACCTTAGGGTGTTTTAGTAAGATGGTCTTCATCCAGGTCAATGCTGTGTAGAAAAAATAAAATGAAAATCAAATCTATAGCAGGGATGTCAATATTTGAAAAGTAAAATTTAAAAAGTTAGGCTCACTGCAACTCTTCAGTTTTCAAGGTAATCATTAGACACTCATGTTGTTCTGTTAACCTGGTGCAGCATCTGATACACGGACTTTTTTCTGTAGCTTGAATTTGCAGTCCAGGAATTAGAAGAAACATGGCAGAAAACAGTCCTTTTTTAATTATCTTTTGTCTCATGCGGTTACCTTTTATCTAGAAGGCTTGTCTCTGAATCTTCTGTAAGGACAATATGATTTTAAAATAAAACAAGTTGTGCGGTTTTGGGGTTTTGGTGTTGTTGTTTTTTGTTTTGGCAAACCACCCCAAAGTAGGGTGTCTTTAGGTAGGCCCATTGCTTATTAAAAAATAAAGTGTTGTTTTGCACAAGCCAGAATCACATTACTGTTGTTCTGTTGATTTGTGGCATCTAAAGGAAAACAAATGTTTGTACATGTGGTAGTTGGAGGCGACTTTAAATCATGTATGCAGTACCTTCATTATTTATTCTGTCCTTTACCGTCTTGTAACTGAAGCATGGTAATAAGAATTCTCCATTGCAAGATAAAGGAACAAATGTAAGGTTGTACATACATTGGAGAAAATGCTTTAGTATATTGTAGCCCTCTCCATGAGGTCTCTGCTGGAGAGATAAGACTGGTATTTGAACACCTACCTTACAACACTCCAGTGCTGTGCTGGGTTTGATCACCATATACCTGCTGCTAGACTTGCTCTTGGTGAGTCCTGACTCCCAGGTAGCACAGTGTAGTGAATGTGACCTGTATGATTTTTTTTTTTTTTAAAGATAATTCTTTTCTTTTTCACTAATATATCAATTTTCAAGAAAAATATCAAATTTCAATATCAATATTCAGTAACAATTATTCAGTTCATAACTCTGTTTCTAAGAGATGCCTTTCTTGCACTTCTGTGGCTTACATCAATGCTAAAAAAACCCCAAACAATGCCATCCACTCCCCCCAACAACCCCACCACTCTAAACAGAAAGTTTTGCAGCCTGCATTGAAGTTAAGGACTGTGAGGTTTGACCAAGAGGAGTAATAGCGTTTCCTTAACATGAATGCTAGTGCTGTGCCACTGGAGTGAAGTGCAGGGAGTAAAGACAAGGCTTAGCATCTCTTCAAGCACTTCAGACCATGCAGTGGTAATGGCAGGCTTCGCTCTAGAAGCGTGCCACCATGCTTCCTAAGTGGGAAGGTGTTTCATCATGGGAGGAGTTCATGGAGGCTTGTGCCCTTGCTCTACCTTCCCTTTTTGTCTGGCTGTGGTGAAGCTTTAGGGAGATCTTTAGCTGCTTACTCTGGGTAAGAGAGGCTGAAGCTCAGGCCTGGCTGATACTGCACAAGCTGCTTTTGCTTCTGACTGGCCCAGTACGTTTGAGACATCGCTCACCATTTCTGATGCAGTTTTTACCTCCTGTTTTAGTTGTATTTTTAAAATAAACTCAGAATCCTTACTCGCTCCCCTTCTACAGCCTCAAGTTATGTTTGCTGGTATTTGTGGTGGTGAGAGTTAAGAATGGCATTATTGGTTGCATATTTCAGTCATTAAGAAGTCTGATGTTTGTGGCATTACTTTTGAGTCCTCTGGTCATGTTGCTTGTAGCCACTGTTCTTTGGGCAGTTCCCAAGGGTGCATCAGTTGGGAAGATGTCATCCATCCTCCTCAGAGTTAGAAATTATTTTGCTGGTCAGATCTCTTGACTAGATACTCCAGAGAGGCTTGAATCTGCTCTAAGTGAAAACTGAACAGAAGGGAAACCACGAGTGTGTCAGCACCACCATCTTCTTTCCAGAATCCTGTCATAAATCAGATAACACTGTTCTGAGAATTGCGTGCTTACTAATTATTGAAAAAACATTACCTTTTCTTTGTGTCTGTAATTAGCATTTCAGATTGAGTGTAGGGCTTGATGATAAATGAGCCTTGTATGCCATCGGTTCAGTAAATGATGAAAAACTGAAGTCTGTGTTCGCTTACTCTCTTCCTCCATAAAGCACAAAACTGAGCTGAGCTCTAAGTGGAAATGGTGTCAGAAATTGTGTGGTCTAAAGGAGGAGGTTGTTTTTATTTTTATTTCTCCATTTCCTCATCGGGTGGCTTGCAGTACATGTAAACAGCGCAATAAATAAATGCTTTAAGTCCAGTCTTAGCTAAGATAACCATGGAAAATCCTTTTACGCGTTTCTAAATCAGAGAATAAAAATGCATCTCCTACAATCTGGTAGGAGAATTATAGGGTAAGTCTTTAAAAGCATGAGCCGGAGCACCCTAGATTTCCAGATAGTACACTCTGGAACTTAATATCCACATAAAACAATTGATGAAAAATGTTGATGTAAAAATATTATGTATCTATTTGAGATAACAGTCTCTTAGTGAGAGGGAGCAGGCTGAAAAGCTGAGGCAAGCTCTATAATGTGGTACTGAGGTTGTCTGCTGTGCCAGCTTGTGGAGTTTGAGACTCAGAACTTGATATGTGGGCATCTGAACAACACCATGTCTGAATGCAAGACTTATCCAAGCAGAATTTATGCTAGGCATGTTATCTAGATTGTTTAAAGATACAAGCTTGTTCTGAAGATGTTGGAGGTCTTCTGCAGGCTGTTCAGAGTGATAGTTCGTAGAAGATTCTCTAGATGACAGCAGATGGGAAATCACAGATTTTAGCAGAAGTCTAATGTATCAAGAGGAGAAAGACCAGTGAGCAGACTGTGGAAGGTTATTTCAGAGGGGAACCTCAATGGCTTGAGTAAACAGGACTTTAGAATATGTCCTCCCCTTCTTCCTGGCAACCAAAACTTTTTATGAGGTTCAGTTGGCACAGATCCACTTGCTTGGAGGGTGATATGCATAATTCATGCTAGACTCAGGTCATTGTGACCTCAGACCAAATTGGAACTTAAAATGAGAGAAGATCCTTGGGCTCCCTGTTCAGAGCCCCTAGTTCCTTCACCTGCATGCAGAGCGCTATGCTAAGATACCAACTGGGTCATGGGGAAATGTGGGCAAAGCCGTTTGGTTCTTCAGTGGTCTGGGACAATAATGCAAACTTTCTGTGATAGACCTGAAAATGGTCTGAGGTGGTCAGGCATGCATTGCTTTCAGTTGGAAGTGGGATGCTTGATAACATTCCAGTAATTCTGAAGGATGACTTAATCAACAGGTGCGTAAGGTAGAGCCATAGATGACAAGCACGTTTATCACCTTCTTCATTGTTTTTCCTACTTATGATTTATTCCTAGGAGAAGATCCTATGGTGTTGTACTGTGCCTGCTATAGGGAAGGCTTCCTCCCTGGTACTTGGTTAGCTCTTTTCTGGAAACTCCTGCCTCTTGTTCTGCTAAGAAACAAGGTGGCAATTTTGTCAGAAATAAAGCTGTCGCCATTAAAATTCTGTAAGGTGCTCTTTTTTCTTTTATTTCTTTTCCTCAGTTGTCCACAAAATAAAATAAAAAAAATAAATCCAAAACCAACAAAACAACCAAACCAAAAATCAATCAAACGAAAACCACACTGGCCAAATAACTCTCCTTAGACTACCTGGGAAGGAAGATATTACCCTAATCTGTGTTTCAGAGAAATCTGTTTATATTTCTCTCAGATAAGCTTTAAGCAGGATGAGCTTGCTCCTTGCAGAATGATACGTGCTTACTTTGTCACTTCTCTATCAGTAAAGTACTGTTGTAAAGTGTTGTGTGCCTTGTCACCAGTTGGCAAATTTGGAGGGAGTGTTGTGCTGCTGGACCTGTTTAGTGTGGGCAATACCTTGAAAGCAAAGTTAGAGGAGCTGGGAACACGCGCTCCCAATGTAGGTGGTCTTCTAAGAGAAATCATAGAAGACAGTTCTCAAAGCTTCAGAGGCTGTGTATCTGTACCAGTAGAGCAATTGGGCAAAATATTCACAGGTTAAGTAGGAGATCTTTAGGGATCCTTGTTATTTTTACATGTATTAAATGCAAAATCTGAATTTGTTACAAGTAAGTTGTACTGAGCCATTCTCCCTTGCCTGCAAGTTGAAGGCACTGTGGTGCTAAAAAGCATTGTCCTCTCCCCTCTTCTGTGCTGCTTCTGCTTATGTGGCATGCTAGGAGAGGAAACTGAGGATCAGCAAATACTACCTACTGTGCAGAAAAGTCTGTACAAGGGAAAAGACTTCTATGGGGATGGCTAAGAGCCTTTAATGTAATGAAGAAAATACTCAGCAGAGCTAATACTTGTGGGGAATAAATTCTTCACAGAAAGTTGAGAAAGCAGCTGAGTGTCAATGTTCCTCTGAAATTGGTAAAAGTAATTGTAAAAGCTGAATGGCATGGCATTTAATTATGTAAGGAACCAAAGGGGCTAAAAAATAATAACTTGGTATATCAGAAAGCAATTTAAAATATAAGCTAGGGAAAATGGAATATTTCTGTCACAATAAGATGAATTCCACCACTGGCTGCATTGATTTCGTGTCTCAAGTTTTGTTCCAGACAGATCTGTAACTGGGGGGGGGGGGGGGGGGGGGGGGAGGGCATACTTTTATTCCCTCGACCTCCCTAGCCAGCCCATTCCCCTCCTCAGCAAGAATGGTGAGAATGATTTGGATAAATACACAAACAGAACTTAAGAATTTAATTAGCTGGGTTGGTTGTTCAATCTCCAGTTGTCTGATTTAATTGTCCCTTTCAAAGGGATCGTTTGAAGCAGAGCTCCATATGCTCTGTGAATGTCAGTAAACTAAGCTTGTTAGTGTACAGTGCGAAGGCCAAAGCTGAATTCTTGTGGGTACTCACAGGGTTTAATAAACAGCGTGGCAGTGCTGAGGAGGAATCGTTCCTTACGCCCACTCGCCCTTAAGATGTTTCCCTTCAATTCAGAAATGAATATTCAGTTGCAAAGTTATTCATTTTATGTCTTTCAAAATATTCTTGGCGCTGCAAAGGAGTCTGCCTGCAGAGGGGTGGGATAGTTGTTGGGTGGGGGTATTTTTCCCCTCCTACCTTCTGTGCAGAAGATCTGGAGCCAGGCAGTAGCTGTTAGACTTTTAGGTTTGCCTGCTTGATTGTTTGGAGTTGGGGTTGGCGGGTTTTTTTGGCCTGGCAGTGCTGTTTCCTGAGTTGTGAAGCTCCTGCTCGATCTTCTCGGGGCAGAGATGGCACATTAGCATGGCACGAAAGGTCCAAGTGTTAGGTTGTCGTGCTCTTGACAGAAGATCTTGCTGTGAAGTGTTCCCAACTCTGCCAAACTGGAACAATTAGGGCTAAAGGTCGTTATGGGGAGTGCCTGCTTGAAGAATATTTTTTTTTTGAGTGATTGGGGAATTTCATTTAGGAGAGTGACTGTCTTCCAGTAATTTTGTGAAGGGTAAGAACAGTTTGAGGGTTTTTCAAGGAAGCAGGATTGTTTATTGATGTCGTTTCTGGCGATGATTTTGTTTGAACAGTTTGTCACCTCAAAGTTTAAAGTCGGGAACTGAAATTTTGCAAGAGTGTAGGCTTTGAGTATTAAGAATAATGAAAAGAAGGGCTGACTGAAATGTGTTGCAGGAGAACTCCTTGTACTGAATGATTGGATGATAAAATGCCAGAGGAAATTGCTTGTAGATAAAGGAAAGCAACGTGTGCGGGAGGAGGAGGGGAGTCACAACATGGCATATGCCCTGATGGGCGCTGCACCAGGTGTCACTGTTCTGGAGGAAGACTTTGTGGTTGTCCTGTAAAAATGGCAGTGTAATGATCGGTAGAAAAAGTGTCAGTACTCGTTAGTGAAGGAACAGAAAACAAAACGGAAAGCATGAACATGTCACTACTTAAATGCATAGTGCTCTCCTGTTTTCAATACCATGTGTAGCTCTGGTCTTCCCTGTCTTCCGTCTCACCTCCCCCAGTCCACAAAATGCTGTAAAGAAGAAGAAAAATCCAGAGTATCAGGTGACAAAGACCTGCTAGTAGTCCTTGGTCTGGCAAGTACTTGACAGAGAAGAGACCTGCAAAATGATTAATGTCACAGAGAAGGAGATCGGGAGTGAGCGTCCACTGTCCTTCCCAGGAGATCACCATGAAATGAGCATGTGAGAGCTCTGAAGGGGAAGATGATGGTTTCTCAGGCAGCTCTGGGGCTATCAAGCTTGTACTGTTAGCCAGGACACTCTCTGAATTCAGTGAGGACAAGAAATGGTTGTGTGGCAGGAGGTATAGGTCATGGACTTGAGGGAAGAGTACTGAGTAGAGGCAGAGGAGAGAAGACTGGTTAGGTACCAGTGATGCCTGGCATGATAGAGGAGAAGAAAATACAGCTTGGAAAGTCAGTCTGTTTTGGGGAAGGGACTGGCCTAGGGGAAGAAGAGAAAGGAAAGAAGCAGACAAATGCAAGAGTTCTAAGAATGAGCAGGCAAATCTCTGCCTACCCCAACACATTTGCTTACAAGGTGGGGATGAAGACAGGATTGTCAGAGTGAATCTGAGGTTCTGCTGTTGGAAAATATCTTTCCAACTTGGATGAGCGTCCTGCTGGCACACCTTCTCCCAGTGGGTGACAGCCCATCACTGCCATAATTTTACTTTATTCAACTTGACCGCTTCATGTAGAGGCTCTTTTAGGCTGACTAAGAACATTCCAGCTTTTAGATGATACCGTGTAATGGAATATCCTTTTTAAATGACACCGCACAGATAAGATATTAAGCCAACCTCTTTCAGATTAAATGCCAGAATGAACATAAGCTTTTATAACTTCATTTTAGCCTTGTTTTACATAAATGCTCTTTATGAGAAAACTATAAACTGGGTGGTTGTTTGGGGTTTTTTTTATCCGACAAAACTCCTGTACATCTTAGCACTGTGAAGATAAATTAAAGTCCTGTAGAGGGAGGCTGTGTTGGATCCCCGATTGATTTGCTGAAGTTGTTGGAAGTTATGTAATGAAAGATGGAAGGAATTGCAAGAAAGAGTATTTTCCCCTAGATGGGACAAGCGGAGACCTGCCCAAGGGAACTGGATTATATTCTGGCCAGTGCCATGGAGCAGCTGCTTCATGTAGTTGGTCAAGGCAGGTATGTCCTGGGTAGTCACCAGTTACAACTGTGGTGTTTTTTTCTAGTGTGAGCACCTATTTGCTTTGTGTGATCAGTAGGTATCTGACCAGTAGCTCAAGTCAAAACTGCTTTAAACATTAACTACTGCTGTACACTGTTATCCTAAGTGCTGGACTCTCCATGTGAAAAACAATAGATTTTGGAATTTGTAATTTATCTGTGCTGTAGCATCTCATCTATAAGATGTGCCATTTGTCTAAGAGATTGTGTGGAAATAAATGGCATACGATATTCCTGAAGCATTTCAAAGATGTAGAAAGGAATACATAAAAAATTTTGTGTGCATGAAGAGTCCTGTCCTTAGAGACTTCAAATTCCTAGAGTTTTTATAGGAAGGTGCAACCAGCAAGCTGATCATGGACCAGGGAAGGGCAATAAAATAATGAAGTTGATGGTTAAGAAAGGGCTTCGGGCTTATGAGGAGCGATGGTGCTCTTGATGTAGTTGTATTAAGTGAGCCAAAGTAATGGTACGTGATTGATGGTGATAGTTCTGGTACTGTAAACTTTCTGTTGTTGGTTTTGCCAGTTGATACTACAGTCTTTGCTGGTATTGCTTGTTCAATATATGTGCTCTGTTGTTGTTCTTATGTTCCTTTTCTGCTCCAAAAATAATTAAATACTGTTTAATCACGACCAAACAATTTCAATAACAAGGATGCTCTCAGTTACATTTGTTGTAATAGAAATAATTAAAAGTATAGTGGAGAAAACTCTTGTGTTTCATTGACTTTAAAGTAGGTGAGGCTTATTCATTTCATGGGGGGGCTATCAGCTGGTCTTTCTGTATGTTTAGGTAGACAGGTGGCCACTGGGCAGGAGAAGAGAAATCCCAAATGACCTTTTTTAATTATTATTATCTCAGAATCGCATTTTGGATGTTCTGATGATGATCCATAGGAAGTCTTGAGTTCCCAGTTTTAACAATTCAGTTAAGTTCTTAATGTCAAGTGATAGAAAAGTCCATCCTGTTAAGGTAAAAATAGCTATTCTAGAAAAGTATATGTCCAACATTTCTCTTTATTTCAGTAGAGGATATATGTATCCTTGTGTTTTATCTCTATTGTTCTTTTAGTATCTCTGGTCTGCTGTGCAGCTGTAGCATTGTCCTTGGAAAGATGTGACCTGTGCCAGGTACATTTGACCAGCCCATGGTGCATGTGCATGGCCGTCTTTGGTGTCACTGTTCTTCATGGTGGTTGAGTGGGGCATCTTAACTGGCCAGAGAAAGGTTCTCCTTGTTGTAACCTGCTGTTAGGCCTCAAAGCAGAACCAGAAGTTCGGGAAGGCGATCAGCATCCCAGAGCACAATGTAGTAACAGCAGAAGCTGAAAGACCTATGGGAAATGGCTCTTCATGGTCACTCACAGACAAGGGGAGCTGAAGTGTTGCAATAAAAATGTTGCCCTCGAGCTGCTGCCACAGCCTCATGCCACAAGTAGCATAACTGGTACTGGTGTTTGTGCTATCGCTTCTAGAGCCACACTGTGTTTTTCTGCTTCTCCTTAAATCTACTCTGTGAAGGCTCCTGCAGGACTAATTAAGTCTTCAGCTAGAAATCTTCTTCTCATGTTTGTAGTAACTTGCAGGTAAGTTGAAACTTTGAGTTTCTGAACTGTAATGTGGCCGGGGAAAATCCATTTTTTGGTGTGTTGCCCAGAGTTTTACTGCCGTCCTCCATTTTATCCCTGGAAAAATAACCTAGTTTAACTCTCCATGTGAAGCTCTGCTGATCAATGTGTTACAAGCGTAGTAAAGTTCAAGAAATAGCCTCCATTACTATCTCGGGAAGAGAAATTGATTTAGCTGCATTCTCTCTCTGCTAATTCATCTGTGCTTTACGTTCCCATAAAAGGTATTATGTGCTCCTTATTTTTCAGCAGTGTCATCAATCCTAATGGAGAGAAGAATGAAAATTTATATTGTGTGTATGGGATAGCTGATCTCTGACTTAGCTCTTAATTTGTAAATGTTGCTGTAGGCCTCACTCCTCGGCTTCTTACTGTGCTTTGGTTATATGCAAAATCTAGGGGCTGGAGTGGGAGCAAAACTGAAAAATATGGCAAAGGAATATAAAGTTAGATTGCTTTTTAATCTAAACCTCAAAAAAATGAGATGCTGATTAAAATCTAATGAAAAGAATTAAAACCACATTTGTGAGTTTTATGTACTTCTGCAGTGTTTGGTCCTGCATTAATTGCAGTGGGACTCTTTTCAGTATTTGTCAGCCATCAGTTCACTACTTCTGCCTATAAAATGCCTGAAGTTTTACTCTTTATGGTGCGATATGAGACCTTTGCACATATCTGCTAATTTACATACAACTGCGTATGAATGGTATTGTAGCTCTGGTGATGAAGGCTGTCTAGTGGGAAAAGCAGCCAAAACAAGAAAGAAAAACAGGAAAGGGTTTTCCTGGGCATTCCTCTTGTTGCTTTTCCCAGTGTCTATCAGCCCGGCTTCTATAGGAAGCTGCCAGGACTGGTTTGTCTGCAGAATACTTTGGCGTTTTTAGGTTTAATATTAGCATTTGTTGTTCCAGAGCAGATGGGTAGATGAAAAAGAAAGCAAAACTATATATCATGACTTTGGTCACTGCTCATGATACAGCTTTTTCTTTTTTTAATGAAATTTAAACACCTTGGCAGGTTCTAAGCAGCTGTGTAAGTAGGGCAAAAAAAAAAGTTTTCTCTTTTGGCTCCACTGATGTCAACCCTGGTTTTTATTGTGTCTCTGAATATTTCCTGTGACAAACACAAAGTAATGGTATGCACCTGTCAGTCATCTAGAAGGTTCAATATGCCTGTTACAGAGCTAAGGGTATTAAATACCAGTATGAAAACCAAGTTAAAGTACACGTGGGTTTATTATATGTGGGTTTATTAAAACCTCTCTTATTTCAACAAAGAGGCAAATTCGTGAGATTTGCTGAGAGAAGCTGTCACCAAATATGATGCAAGCAGGTAACAAATAATTTGCTTTGGGGGACATTTGTAGCAAGACATGGATACACACAGATTTTAGTTGCTGGGACTCAACTCACTAGTGTTGTAAGCAAAAACTCACTTGGATCCAAGAAAATCTGTGTATCCTGTGCGGTACTACCAGTTTTTGCCATCAGCTGAGGTGTTCTGTTGGAGAAAGACATTTTAGGCGGGTCAGGCTTTAGAAGGAGCTCTGCTGTCTCTGGTGCCTGTTTCAATGGAGTGGGTTGGTGTCTGGATTGTGCTGTGGACTTGTTTCCTGTGCGCTTGAGGGAAAGCGAAGGGGGAGGCCCTTGGGCAGGGCAAGGGAGCTGCTTAGATTTGTCTCCCCCACCCTGATGGTGGGCTAAGGGAGGGCACTTGTCCTGTGTAAGGAACTGCTGGATTTGGGATGAGGCTTCTTGCTATATGTAGTTAGTGTTACAGTGCTTGGGACCTATTATCAGAGATTCTTAAAAAATAACAAATTAATCTAGTGTGAAGGTGAGAGGAGGAGAATGCTGATTGAGGTTATCTGTGCCCCTCTCCCACAAGTGGTCATTTATGCAGTTTCTTCTTAAGACTTTCCAAAACCTGGCAGGGCTCTTTGTCAATGAAGAGTTTCCCATTGACATCAGAGAGTTGTGAATAGCACCCTAAGTTTCCAGGTTTGTTTCGTCAAATCATAAAATACCAGGTTGGGAGGGACCTCAAGGATCAGCTGGTCCAACCTTTCTTGGCAGAAGCACAGTCTTGACAAAATGGCCCAGCACCCTGTCCAGCCAAATCCTAAAAGCATCCAATGTTGGGGAATTCACTGGTTCCCTGAGGAGATTGTTCCAATGCAAGATTGTTCTCTTTTTGAACCATTTTCCTCTTGTGTCCAGTCAGAATCCCCTAAGGAGTAACTTGTATATGTATACATATACATATTTGTATACGTAGCAAATCTGTGAGCCCTTGTGTTTTGGATGTGACCCCTTGTAAAAAGGGAATTTCCACCTTCTTTGTAGCCTCCCATTAAATACTGGAGCATGGTGATATGGTCTTCCCTAAGCCTCCTTTTCTTCAAGCTGAACAAAATCAGTTCTCTCAGTATTTGCAGGCTTCCCTGTCCTTTGATCATCTTTGTGGCCCTTCTCTGAACCCTCTCCAGCCTGTCCACCCTTTTTTTTTTTTTTTTGTCTGTCAAGGACCAGAACTGAACACAGTATTCCAGGTGTGGCCTGGAATTATGCCCTTGTTGATGCAACCCAGCATTCTGTTGGCTTTCTTTGACATTGCAGCACACAAGTTCACTCCTGGAGCTTGTTGTCCACAAGGACCCCCAGCTCCCATTCCACAGTACTGCTCCCGAGCCGGGTAGATCTCTGCCTGTGCTGCATTCCTGGATTATGTTTTCACAGTACAAGACCTTACAGCTGTCTTTGTTGAACTACATAAGTTTCTTGTTAGCCCACTCTTCCAGCCTATCCAGGTCTTTTTGCAGGGTGGCTCTACCTTCCAAAGTGTCCACTTCCCCACTCAGTTTGATACCATCAGCAGACTTCATCAGGGTACACTTGAGCCCATCAGCCAGATCACTTACGAAGATACTACACAGCTTTGGGCCCAATATCAATCCTCGGCAACTCCACTTGTAACAGGTTGCCAATTTGAAAAGGACCTATTTACCACCACCCTCTGGGTGTGGCCTGTCAGCCAGTGCCCCACCCACCCCACACAGATGACTTGATTAGACCATAATGCATCAGTTTCTCTTGGAGGAGGCTGTGGGCAACCATATGGAAAGCCTTGGAGAAATCCAGGTAGGCAATGTCCGCTGCTTGCCCCACATCAACCGACCCAGGTTACTTTGTCATAGAAGGTGATCAGGTTTGTCAAGTATGATTTGCTCTTGGTGAATCTGTGCTGGCTTTTCCCAGTCATGTGCCTCATTTGACTTGTGACAGCACCCAGGAGGATTCATTTCATAACTTTCCCGGGGACTGAAGTAAGACTGGTGGGCCTATAATTTCCTTGACCCTCCTTTAAGCCCTTCACGTAAATAGAGGTGACATTAGCCTTCTTCCAGTCTTCTGGGACATCCCCCAATCTTCACAAGTTCTCAAAGATTATGGAGAGTGGCCTCACAACGAAGTCATCCAGCTCTTTTAATGTTCCCAGGTGTTCACGGCCTTCCATAAAAGCTGTCTTAGCAGCAGCACCTACAAAAACAAATGTGTTGTTTTCATTTAAATAATTTAAGATGCCTTGTCTAGATATCTCTTCTGCACTGGGTGACAACCTGATTGTATCTCCTGCACCTTTGACTTTCATTAATCCCTCCCTTCCTGATTGCTACATCTTCTTTTGTTTGTGTGATGCTCATCATGTAGGTTGCAATCTCTGGGCCTGAAAATCTTCTCTCCATGAGAGCATCTAGCCTGTCGTTGGGTTCTGTCAAAGCAGTGTAAGATGCTGTGAAAGCTTTACGGTCTCTGCATTAGAGGCCCAGTCTTGTTGTATTTATTGCATCAGCATAACCCGTTCCTCATTTTGCAGTACATGCCAAAGCTGAGTAAGAAGAAAAGATAAACTTACTCATATTTTGATCTGTAATTTGAAGGACCGTGGATCCATCAGTCTTGGAGATACGACAGTGAAGCAGTCTCTTACTATTGATATGGGAAAGAGCTTCTTGGTTGTTCAAGTTATAGCGCTGAGGGATGTCCTCTGCCATAGTGACTTTAAGAAGAGAGTAGCGTGTAGATCCTATATTGAATAGAAGTTAGTATTTGATTGTGTCACAATAGGAAGCTCATTCTTGCAGGTCTGCTTGTTGTTTGGGGCAAGCTGGTGATATTTTGTAAGATAATCACATGGCAGGGAAAACTAATTTCCATTCTTTATGTTTAGATACATCACTTTGAGATCACAGAATGAAAGCAGCATGAAATGTTATGGCAAAGACAGCACAGCAAGATACAGGAGTCTCACAAATCTTCAAAAATCAGGTAATGTTACAGCATCATATTTCCACTTTCTATGAGGCTGGCTTGTTTAATGAGGCTCAGTGCTTTTTGGCTATTTTCCAAAATCTGAGCTTCTGAGTTGTTTTGGCTTTATTACCAAAAATGACTAGATATGTGTTGGTTTTGTGTCCTACAAAATATTTTAGGTGCAGCAGTATGTATATCAGAGGAGATCCCCACACATTCAAATCTTTCTTAAAGAACTACATTGCCTAAATTGTCTTACACAAGCAAAATGGACATTACCATCATGTGTGTGTGTTTTGTTGGTGTTTTTTTTTTTTTAAAGTTACATCCATGGTAAGCAGTTTTACATAGCCATTGGACTCTACTTGGCTCCATTGCTAGGTACCAACATGATGTATTTTTGGAGGGATTGACTTTTCAGAGGGTCCCGCAGCTGTGTTTCTGACAACTGTCTCCTTTGGAGGTGACACTGGGCTCAGAATAGCTGTTCCCTCCCTGCTGAAAGCTTAGCCAATATGCCATTTTCCACATCCTGCTAATTCTGCCTGTTTTTTAATTGTTTATCTGTCTCAGGATGTTCCTTCTTGCCTGTTTTTACAAATCCTAGCATATGTTCTCTGACTGTTTCACAGCATTTACAGTTACAGAAAAAGGCAATCACATGACAAGCTTCAGAGCATAAACATGGTAGAGGTCAGGAGAAAACTAGTTAAGTGCTGTAAGGATGTTCACATTATACTACAACTGTATGCTCATCGTGGCTGTGGTCACAACAATAGCCATTAGATTGATGCTTGAGTGGAACGACATAAAAATTTCCTCTCCTCTCTCAAATCAGTGGCAGTAGCCACTGATATGTGGGTAAGGTCTGTCCTAAGATCTTCATGCTGGGGGTTTGTCATGTCTGCAGATCTACAGTCTTGCTGGGGAAAAACAAGTCACTCAGTTCAGTAATAGAAGTAAACTAAAATATGAAATTGAGGGCAATTTTCATAATAGGACATGTTTATTTTCCGGAGTGCATTTGAGAGTATTGCTCTTAATGTAGAACTCAGCAGAAGGTACTACAATTTATTTCATCTAAGAGTTGGTAAACCCAGATTGGTTGAAGAGATTTCAAATTGAGTTGCATAGACAGCTTCAGCTTTGATCAAATATGCAGTAATGTATTGGTGAATATTTTTGAAATCATTTGTTTATCACAAGTGATCAGCACCTTTAATGCTGTCTTCTGTGTGCTTCTTAGTCGCTTAGTCATAGAATATACAATTCAGGTGCCCTTCAAGCCTTAGTCAAGGTTTGCTTTTTGTTTTTAATCAGTATTATGAGGAGATCACATCATTCTATGTTTGCCTTTTTTATGAAGTAATGTGATACCTGTTTCAGTCACAGTTCTCTGAACCCTTCAAAGTACCTCAAAACTAACTCCAATCCACTGACAGCAAAGATAATCAGATTTGTTGAAGAATCCTTCTTTGTTTCTTTGGGTCTCATGGAACTGTATCTCCCTTAGACTAAATTGAGTTAATGGCTTTATTTAGAATCAGCCTCCTCTTCTTGAATAACCAGAATACTCTTAGTTTTGGGGAAAGAAAAAAAAAAATTCATTAAATTACCAGTGCCTCAGAATCCGTTTTCTACTTAAAACTTAGATCAAAAGGAGAGGAAAATGTTTCTGCTTGTTTGTCTTCCTTTCTCCTCCCCCTTTTCTAGAGACTTTCCTGAGATGATCAACTGTTGGTTTTGCTGTTGTTTTTTTTGTTGTCTTTTTTTAAAACTTAATTGAAGTAGAGAAGTTGCTCAGTTCCCCTCCCAATGCTGTTGTTGGTCTCCCATCCCCCAAGTCCAATGTGTTCTTTATTAAACTGAATTAGGACATTCTAGTCTCTCTTAAGAGTGGAAATGGGAGCAGCTTAACCAAGCAGCCACATGAGACTCAGGAGCCTTTCCAACGGCACTGCAGAAGGAGCTCAGCTGCAAAGGGGATGATCATTTTTGGAGGATTTGTTGTTGAAGAATTACCAGTATTAATATTAAAAAGCAGTTAATCTGTTTTTCCCCTTCTATGTGAAGAGCGTATAGCTTTCTTACTATGCTTGCTATAAGATCAGTGTACTGAAAATTTTGCTTCCTTTCCATTCTTTTTTTTTCACTTTTGCAATTATTTTATTTGCTTATCTTCTCATATACTCAAGTGGGTTATTTGGTGGTGGTGGTTTTGCCTAACAATGCCAACCTTGGGGTTTGTATGCACATATGGGCATGGATTTGAGATCTTTGCCATTCAAAGAAAGCCAAAATTGAAGTGCAGTAGAAAACATGCAAGCAGTTGTGTCCAGGATTGGGCTGAAAAGGTTTTCAGTACTATAAACATCTCTGCTGGAGATAGCTATAGAAAATTGTTGTTGATCCTTGAAATCCATATTGCTGTTTTGGTGTTTGTTCTAACAAAACCAGCAATGATCCTGGTAACTCTTGACTCTTGCTTTCAGCCTGTGTGTCTCTTTAGTCCTATATTAGATGTTTTCAGGGTTTCCGTAGATACTTTGTTTTAAAAAAAAAAGTAGATCTTTGAGGTATCATCTCACCTCTCTTTCCCCTTTTTTTTCTACTAGTTCACCCAACCACCTTGCCTGGTGTTAGAAATTATTAGTTCTGTTTTGGTACTGTGCTACTTTTTTCACATACTTATTTCCTGTGCCAAAAAAAAAAATGGAGCTGGGGCTTGAACTGTGGCTACACAAAGAGTTACAGAACCAAACTTGTTATCTAAAAAGCTTGCAAGAGCATGGGGGATGAGATATGCCACTCTTCCTCTCCTCAGTCTGTGCTTTTTAGACATCCAGCATTACCGCAGTCATCACATCTGAAAATGTTGGGGTAGCACCAGCTTTGCTCCCTAGAGCTGGGTTTGAGTGATGCAGACGTGTCCATTCTTAGCAATCTCTTGGTTTTTAAAGCCGTTTTTCTTGGTGGGTTCTTAATTGTACATCGGTAGTGCCCAGCTGGAAATGATCTGTATCTGTGCTATCGCTTAAAGGATGGGTTACAGTCAGCCCGCATAGCAGGGGCTGCTGGCAGCTGAATGTGTTAGCAGAACAGAGGCTATCAGGGAGGGAACTGCTGTGTATGCCTGTGTCTGTCCTAGAGGAAATCAGGGAGCAAGGTGATGTGAATGATGGCTGTCTTGATTTAGGAATAGCTTAGGAGAAGATGTGACAGTTCTGAATAACAAAACAGGCCAATAAAAACATTCTCATAAAAAAAGGCTAAAAATTGAATAAGATAAACCTTGGTTTGTTTCTATGGAAGCTAAGTTGGGGGGGGGAGGGATTAAAAAAGAAGGGAACAGAGAACTCCTGGCTTTGGGTTTTGTCCTATTTGCAGTTAAAATGAAGCTTATATTCTAAAAGCAAAAAGGCATGTGAGAAAGCCCGGTCTCAGCGTGTGACTGAAGGGTGGTAAGGCACGATTAAACATGTCTACCGTGTTGGGACAACACATAGCGATGACACATTTCTGTAAGCAGGTGTGCCTTAAGTGTTACAAAATACAGTTTAGACTGCTAAGAGTGGTGGTTAAACTTGGTTTAACTGATGTGTTACTGTCTCAGAGGGAGGACATGAGGAGGGATGGTGCCCCAGCAAATGAGCATCTACTGATACTGTTGCTTGTGAGTAGCTGCAAGTGCTCTGTCCTGCAGAAGCTGGTTGAACACGGAGGTCTTTTTTTGCATCAGTCATGTTTTCCAGTCTTCTTTCTTTTTCAGGCTTAGCTAGTAGTTAATCTATAAAAGCATGTACATTTTTGTCTAAAGTGACAGCTGAAAAGCTTGGAATAAGTTGGGCAAACTATGGGATCCAATTCCCTTTTGTTACACAGCCATGCAACCTACTGAGGTGGCTTAGATCAGTGCTGTAATAACTTTATGGCCTTCTAATTAGACTACTTCCTTCAGCATGTGCTCTCCTGCAGTCTTCTGTCATCCCTTTCCATTAGGTCAGTTCTGAAGCTGGCACTGGCTGGCACTCAGTGCTGGTTTTGCAGCCCACACCAGGCCTAGCTTTCATGCACCAACTTACTTGGAGTGGATGTTTTTCTCTGAAATTCATGTGGATTCAGGCAGTTCAGTAGTGTAACTGTGGCTTTATCTGTACTAGAGTTGAAAAATTCTGCAGGTTTCAGCTTTTGTGGTGTGATGGAACTGGGAGTGGTTTTTTTTAATGTTATAACTACCATCTCCTTGATATTTCACTGCCTGTCTTCTTCTCTAAGTTCTTCTGACTCTCCAGTGATACAGTTTATGAAGGAAGAAAATCAGATCAACTTTATTGAAGACTGATAACATTGGAATATTCTTCCATTTCATGTCTACCAGAATTAAATTATGGCACGCTTCCAGCAGAGACTGCTACTTGTATTGCCTTACAGTCGCTTGTGTTTGAAGAAGGAGACGGTTGGGGTGTGTAAAGGCATTTCAGCCAGCTTGGCATGTGCCTGGCTTTCAGTCTGGAGAATGAAGCTGTGCAAGTTGCAGGAGACCACACTGAAATGATGAGAAAAGAGTTGGAGCGAAACCTTGTCGTGGTTGAAATCAATTGAACTGCCGTTAGTTTGAGTCCAGATTCCATCCATAAACTTAAGTAGGGTATTTCTCTTTCTAGGCAGTCTACAGAAATGTTTCTGTCCTTTTGCATTTGTTTTCGTGTTTCTTTGTAATGATTGCGTAATTGGGATGTATCTGTAATGTCAGAAATGTAATAGGTTAAGTAGCATAAATGACTGTTGGGAAGAGAATAAAAACAGAACTGCAGAACTATTGTTGCTTTGAAACTCCTGCTGCTTTTGGTTGTTTGATTTAACCATTTTGTAGTTAAGAGTTGTTGTGATAAATTACAGTGATGGGTGTTTAGGCACTAGTGCTAAACGAAAAGGAGAAGCAGCACCCTTTTCTTCCTATCATTGAAAGAAATAAAAATTATTCGGTATGCTGCCAGTGGCTTCTCAGTTGGCCAGAGACTAACTTTGGTGCCCTTAAAGCCTTAATGATATCGTGTACAGCACTGAAATGCTCTGTTAGATTTTAATCTGACAAGAAATGTAGACTCTTAGTGTTTTGTTAAAGCTGACAGCAAATGCTCAGTGTATCCAGCATCAAGCCCTTGAATTTAAGCGTGTTCAAGTACTAAAAAAAAGCCTGGTATCTAAGGGAATGGTTTATTACTGATTATGCTTTTATCAATGTGCCTATCTGTTTTTTTTTCTGTTACCTGAAGGTAGAATAACAATGCTTTTTAAACATTTGTACAGTTCTCCCTCCAGATCAGTGATGCTTTTGAAAGGAATGTTTTAATCTTTCTTTTTTTCTTTTTTTGGGGAGCAAATATGTGTTTGAAAACAATACAGATTTTTCCAATGTGGTTCTCATAGTGACTGAACTTTCCAGTCCTTTTGTGATTTGATTGGTGTATTAATAGAGTATTCCTTTATAATTTTTTCAGATTTCTACAAATGTTTCTGTGTAACTGTGATAACTCTGTAGTCTAACAGCAGTATGTCCCAACTCCCAAACTGGAAGTGAGTTGAGGATGCTGGAGCTGCTAGAGAGAAAATTTCTATGAATATTTTTTTCTTCTTCTTCTGGGGCGGGGAAGAGAGAGGTTTATGCTGATGCCTCACATACAAAACCTTCTTGACTATTTTCCGGCACCCTGAGAACTGTGACAGATAACCCCCAGGTGAAAGGGTGTTGTAAGTGGAATTTGGTGCATACCCAAGGCCTGACATTTTCTCTGATGACCACAAAACTGGCTGTGGCTACTGGCACGGGGGGTAGCATCTGCCACTGTGGTGCTCCAGCCTCTGGAGGTCACAGGTCTGGCTGGCCACCAGATTCGTCTTTATACCAAAATAATGTTGTTTGCTACCTTAGGTGCTCTCACTCTCCTTACTCCTGAAATTCTTGCAGTGTTTTAATTGTTTGCTGGAGACATTTATTCTTGCTCGCTGGTTTGTGTCGCTTATTTCTTGGTTTGATTAATACTTGTCACTTCAAACTTTTTAAAGAGGGGCCAAACCCAAGGAACTTGCAGTAAATGGCAACACCAATAATAGGTGAAGTGAGACATAACCTTTTATACAAAAGGTGCATCCACAAATGCAGTAGTGCCCTGTTTTCATGGGAAGATGTGTTCAGAGCATCCCAACTGAGCTTTCTTAACGTGGCAGGCATAAGAGGAGATGCACATTCCTGTGTAGGATCCCTCTCTTCCTCTAAAAGTTGATGCCCTTTCAGTGTGAAATATCACATAGTGTTTATTTTTATGCCTTTTGAATCTTTTATGGAGGCTTTGTTTACTTTCCCTTCATAATTTTTAATAGGAAGCCTTTGAAGTTGGGTTGTGGCTGAAAAATCCTGTTGGCAGCCTGACCATTCATTGTTGACTCCTATTTTTTTTTCAATTGTGCATCTATAAAAATCTGGAAGGGAGTGTGTTCAGAGAAACTATGAAGCAATGTATATTTCTGGAAAGGGGAAATAAACTTGCAATTATTCTCAGTCATTATTTGTCATGTGAAAATGCTACATGCTAATGGCTGCAGATGGCTCACACAAAAACTATGTATACGCTGAAAGCCCTCTTCATTGGGAGCTATGGCTTTCTGTCATGCATTATGCTAGAGTGGAAGAGGGTTTTCTCTGTCTGCAGCTACGTATTACCCTTATTCGCTTTTGCTAGCGCAGACTTTGTTAATATGCGTCTGGCAGTGGTTAAAATTTTCTCCATCAATGACTTCACATTTATCCATCTAGATCAAGGATTCTCCTAAGTTTTAAAAGGTGAGGACATCAATACGCGGGAGTCTTTGGAAAGCACTACATTTAGAAAGGCAGATGTGAAGGAGGCAGAGTTAAGGTTGTAGTCTAATATTTTTGTGCTCTTGCTAAAGTTCAGAATTAACTTTTCTGTTAAAACATATTTATGTGTGCATAGGCATATTCTACCTCTGTGCATGTGCATGATTGTAGGCACAGTGATTGCTTCGTACTGTGGAGTAGTAAAATAACCCTATAATGTGGCAATATATTTTTATTCATCGAAAACAGTAAAGACATCTGTAAAGTGCTACTTTGAATTACAGTTTATTCAGTAAAAATGATAAAAGGTTGCATTTGGTATAAATTATTCTGTTAAAATAACACAAAGCAAAGAAGGAAGTTTGAGAAGGCAGAATAGAAGCTGGAGCTCAGTGCTCCTGATGTAAGGTAAGTGATCAGGAAAGATTTCCACAGACTGGTTTGGTCTGGCAGTAATCAGATTCTATATAGATGTAGCAAAGAAATCTATACGCACAGATGCGGTTGGGTAACTATGCTCCTAATTATTTTGGTTTTTGTCACAGCAGTGAGCATTAGTGTTACATCTTATTCTTCAGTGACGTTCTATTTTCATACCACCAGCGGACACCTCCTGTAGATACCCTGGAAGCTGTGAGAAGCCATATAAAGCTCTGTGCAAATCCCAGATTGCAGTTAACTTTTCTGTATGTCCTTCTAGATGCTGATACCCCGGTATAGTTGGCTTTGTTCAAAGCTATTGTTTTCTTTTACCTGCCTTTTCAGGCCTTTTTGGAGGCACCTGTGGTGTCAGCTGTACTTTATTTTGTGTTACGAAATGGGCATGTTGCTTCTGACAGGAAGGCTGTAGCACTGGAAGGGTGGCTTGGCTTGATAGTCGACTGCCTGGCTAAAACTAGTCATAAGAGAGCAGTATGCAGCTAACTAAAGCTACTTGAGTGTTTATATACTTTAGGGCAGATAACAGTTTTGAACAATAAGCCTTTATTGGTTTGGCAAAATTATTTTATCAGAGCACTAGAGAAGAGGCAGGATAGCGGGATGAGAAGAAGTAATCCAGCTGCTCTGGAATAGTCCAGCTGCTATGATTTTGCATCTGATTATGTATTTCAAACTAGGAGATTTTACAGTTTTCTTTGAGGCAATAACAATAACAGTTTATGCAGAGAGCGGGCACTTACCTTGTCTTTCTCTTACTCCACAGGTGCCTGGCACACTGAACCTACTGGTCTGTGTAGAAGTTGTGCTGTGGTCTATTTATTGAAGATGTGAAGCAACGTCGAGTCTGAGGCTGGAATTACTGACAGACTGGAGGAACTCTTAGTCCTTATAATGCACATGGACATGCTGAATTATAAGTAATTCTAGCTTCTTTTCCCCTCCCCTTCCTTCCCCTCTCTCCGTTATCTCAGGGTTCATAGAGATTTCAATGGTTCGTGTGCCTGTAAGTTTGGAACAGAAGTGACCAAAAATGGGGGACCAGCAATTGTACAAAACTAACCATACTGCCAACAGCAACGAGAACTTGTACTACCAACAACACCAAATGAACTCCCTTCCATCTCTAAATCATAGCTATGGGACATCTGTCATGGATCCTCCTCAGGTGTCCCCTCTCTCCCCTCAGTTTCCCCAAGATTCAAGAGACACTATAGCTTTGCCTGTAGGTTCAAAAAGTCTTGGGTCAATGGATACATCTAGACAAACCAGTTGGACACATTCTGGCTCAGGAAACCATGTCCCAGTAAGGAACAATTTGAATAATCAAAGCGCAATGTGGAGCCCCCTCGGGCAGGGGGAGTCCCACGATGGATACCAATATTCTTACTCACAACCCAGTGAAAATCGATCGCAAAAAATTACCAGTGGGGTCCTGCATAAATTGGACTCCTTTACTCAAGTATTTGCTAACCAAAATCTGAGAATTCAAGTGAACAACATGGCTCAGGTTTTGCACACAGAGTCTTCGATGGTGGATAATCCTGGTGACAGTGCGCTCAGGCAGCTGCTGTCCCAGAAGCCAGGGGTTGAGCAACAGCCCGTAACTTCCAGCGTACAAAGATACCAACCACTGCCACAGCAAACACACCAGAATTTTGCAAGCACACAGCAAAAGCAACAAATGCAAGTCATGCAGCACCAACAGTTGTACTACGACTACCAGCAGCATTTATCGCAAATGCAGATGCATTCTGCATTTCAGCAAGGACAGACGCACGTTCCACAAATGCAGTCCCAGCAGCTCTTGCCGCAACAGATGCAGCACTTGCAGCAGGCTCAGTACTACGCCCAGCCGCAGCAGGGACATCAGCGGCTCTCGATACAGGAGATCCAGCAGCAGCAGCCAACTCGGCAGCAGCAGCGGCAGTGTCCAGTGCAAATAGCTCAGTATTACCAAACGCAGCCTGTCATGCAGCAGTTGCAGCAGCAGCAGCAACAGATGCAGTTGCCACTTCCTCCGTATCACAGGGAACCTGATCCAAAGACTATGCATGAACCACACCAGTACTCTCAGGATCCAAGTCACCCTGTGCAGCTTATCCAGTTAGGAGCAGTGCCTCAGTATTGCTACCAGGATCCCCATGAACAGTACAGGCACTTGTACCCGCAGAGTTTACTGCAGCAGCAGCAAGATCAGCAGAAGCAATACCCGAGTGAGACCAGAGGGCCATCTCTCAACTCCCACGTTGGCCTCACTCCACCAGAGACCACGGAGGATCCCGCACGGCAGGAGGTTAATTCTGTAGGTAATGCTGTCCCTCACCGAACTCCTCTGCCGCCCTCGGGAGTTCATATGAACAACAAAAACTCTCAGCAAGACTCTCCCAGCACCCCGTGGCCTCAGGTAGGTAATATATCTGTGCTTAGTCAAGCTCGTTGTGTGGAAGAGTAGCAAGGTGTGGAAACAGAATGCTTGCAGAAGAGGCGGAAGGTTAGGATGTGAGCGGTGGGCGTCACTGGGATGTTTTGGGGAACTGTGTTAACAGACTTCTGTCTACATCGCCGAGCTGGCTTCAGGCCAGGCTGGCGGCAGCACAGAGCTACTGCTGCTGCAGGGCTGCTGCTTCCCTCCTGAGAGGCGTTGGGAAGTTCTGCCTCCGTTTCTGGGGAGGAGGGACCCAGTTACACCGAAGCGCTCTTGCTAATTTTTCAACACCTGAGGGCTCAATTGTTAAGGAAGAGTTAGTCAGCTCCCTGCTTCCCAAAGTAATGCTTCTGGGCCAGAGCAGTGGCTCCAAACAGCAGGTGGGTGTAAGAAAACTTGCGCTAGCCGTGCTCGCAGAGGCACTCTAGACTCAGAGGCTTTTAATATTAGTAAAATCATATGCAAAATGCAAACGTAATGCTGTGAGGACCTTCATTTATGCATTAATATTTCCTGAAAAAAACCTTTTCTATTTTTCCCCCTCTTCTCCTCTGATAGCAGGCGCAACTGTCAGATGGCAGACTGCAGCCACTGTCCCCAGAACAAAGGTATTTTTTAAAGACTTTTTTTCTTTTTAATTTACATGTGAGAAATACAAAGGAGTGCTGCAGTTTAGAGGGAGGGGAATACACTCTGGATGTACAACTAGGTAATCGTTGTTGTTTCTAGAAAAGCATTGTTAGTTTTATACTTTGTGGATTTAAGTCTGTGTAATTTCCACTGCTTCCCCTCCCCAGCAATAAGATCAAATAAATGCTTTGTCCTTCCAAAAAAAGGGAGAAAAAAAAAAAAAGGAACCAAAGAAAAAGCAAAAGCAAGGGAGCAGTTTGCTCTCAGTGTTTGTTGCATTTTGAAGAGAAGGGACAATGTGTGGTTTGGATTTGTATCTTCAAAAGCAGGGATCTTCTGTTTTTCTTAAGGTCTCACCTCTGAAGGGCTGAGGTGTCTTCCAGCACAGTTGTCTATCATAAGTTTGGACATTGTGTCCAAATGCTTGTTAACTGTTGTCATGAGTGAGGAAATGTAGGTCTGTCGTGATAGATTTCATGCATTCTCAGAGTTTTCCATACCAAGGGCTACATTTTGATGAGCATGTGCTACTCAAAACTTTCCTTCTCCCCATCTTGGGAGCAACTGATCTAGGTTATTGCCCACGTATTCCATAGCACTCACCCCGTGCTTACTTGTGGCTTCGTAACCATCTAGCTGTAAATTTTTTTTTTTACTTCCTTAACTAAAAAGCTTCCTCTGCAACAAAGGGAACGTGCCAAACTAATGTCTCTTCTTCTGTTCCATGCTAAAAAAACCTGAAATAAAAAATAGTGGCCAGAACAGAGAAACACTTCCTGAGAGAGCTGACGCGAAGAACAAGTTAATGTGTTCAGTATGCTTGAAGGAGTTTAAGAGTTTGCCTGCTCTAAATGGTCACATGAGGTCACATGGAGGAGTAAGAGCATCTCCTAATTTCAAACAGGTAGCAGTCCATTTTACTTCAGTATTTGGCTCTCTTCTTTCTGTGTTGATGTTTGCTTGCTTTGCTATGCTTTGCTATGCTGTCAAAACTTGTTCTTCTCAGCGCTGTTTTATGTCATACCCTGTGTAAGTAGAAATGAACATAATTCTGCTAGTTTGTAGGCCAGAAGTCTTGCAGTGAAGTCCGAGGCAGTGGTGGAGGACAGAACAGGGTTTGTTCCTCTTTGTTTCTCTGCATGTTACAAAAACACCCTACAAAGTCATGTCAGGAGCATCTATAAATTTTTTCCCCCTCATGTTTGTTTATTATATTAGAAATATCAGGAACATCAAGTCTTCCTTATTTTCATTTGGACTACTTGGATGACTAAGGGATGTTTATTGGAAGCCTTCCCGGGCTTTAATTGAAGGAGCCAAATTGTTGAATCTTTGACAGCTTTCTTCCCAAGTGTTTTAGTTCTATCGGTATCAACAAATACCAAACCAAAAATGTGGGTTTGAATTGTTCTGCATAAAAATAATTTGCCCCGACAGTCAGTCTTTCTTTGTCCTGGTATTTTAGAAATTCTGTCCTAACAGGGAATACCACAGGAAGCCAAAGAGCTACTAGAGTTACACCATCTGTGTCTTTGTTTTTAGGTGGGTGATGGAGAATTCTGTCTTTATAGCGATAAAAAGAGCATGTGTTTATCTCCTCTCCTGCAAGTTACCTTGTAAAGGTGCTTAATGTGGTTATTTATCACCGAGGCTGAATCCTATATAGGAGCCATAAGTAACCTGACAGCTTCATTCAAGGCAAATAAAGAGTCCGAGAAGCAACACTGTTGTGTGTTTTGTAACCACAGCCACTTCCTTTCAGCCACGGTGCACATGTTGCGTAGCGTATCGATCCAGGAGTAGCCCTCCCTCGCTTGGGCTGAAAGCCTTTAATTGTCTGTACAGGATGAAGGAGAGAAACCACCACAGCAGCCGCTGCCTAAAGAGGTGGATAGCCTCGCGCCCATCGTCATGCCAGTGTCTGTCCCTGTAAAGCTTCTATCGCCTGAGCCCAGCACACAGCCCTCTGCCAGCACTGCCACAGTCAAAGACAAGCCTGCCAACTCTGTGTCAGATGATGAGATGCCCGTTCTCGTGAAGATGACTTACTCTCCACCATGCAGTCCAAAAGTGGCCAACCCCTGCTCGTCCTCTGTGAGTGCTGCATTTCTTGCCACTAACTGTGCTGTGCTTGTTAAATCCCTTTGCTTATAGTGCTATTTTCTAAAACGTCTGTATTTTAGAATATTTCCCAGAATCTTAGTGATGCCTAATAAACAAAAAAGGCCTGTAGCATCATGGCATTTCTTCCTCAGGCATTTCAAAATACTAATTTTTCCCTTTGTTGGGGAATCAAGACCACAGCTAAAAATAAATCACTTGAAATTGGAATGTGATATTCTTTTATCCCACTAGAACAAAGGGATTTAGTATCTTTTTACTGTTTTTGTTTTTTCCTTTTCAGGCTGCTTTGTTTTTATGTTATTGCTTTAATTCGGCAGTTTTATTTCTTCCTGTTTTTTAAACTCGGTTATATGTGTTCTTCATTTCAGCTGAAGATAGGAGGGCACTGTGCAGTGCTGAGAGTGTGTGTGCTCTAAGCCAGTATGAAGCTTGCTGACTCAGAGTTTTGCAATGAAGTTATTTTTCCCATTCTCCCTGCATGCGTCAGATCTAAGGGTTAATCACTGGGAATTCTGATATAGGAAAAATAGCTATGCTTGGTGCTTTTGTTTTGCTCATAAAACTGAAATCGTCAGGCAGCACAAGGAATTGAGTACTTTGAATGAGATGTGAGAATGCGCTTTATTGTTTTCCTGAAAAGAGTTCTGGGGCAAGCAGTATTTGTTTCATGTTCCAGCGTAGGAATAGATGCTGCTCGATCCTTCAAAGCCATGCTTGCAGGCTGCACCAGATAAGAGATTACTGGGGAGTACAAGTACTGTATGGTATTATCTGTATAATGTGGAGAAATACACTTGTGATTTTTTTTTTTTTTCCTTCTCATGAGGCTGATGGCCAAACGAGAGAACAGCATATACTGTCATGGGTGAATTCTTATAGTATTCATGTATTTATCACCCCCCCTCCTGACTCAGACATACAGACTAATTTTAAATATATGTAAAACCTTTGACTTTCTTCCTTTCAGACAGAGGCTTCACACATAAACTTCCACTTTGCTGTGGAAGGCAGCATCTCACGATACTTAGCTTGTAACTCAGCAGTACAATTTTTCTTTTCTATTTCTAGTTTCTGGAGAGAGAAGGGACAGCCTTTTCTGAATCCTTGAGCTCTGAGTGGGAGATCTTCTCTAGAGACATCAGAGTAGGTGGCTTGGGCTTGTGTATTTCTGCAACGTATGTAAAGTGGCAGTGATTAAATCTGCCAGAGTTTGGCTAAACGCATTCATTCACTCAAAATTGTGCTTTCAGTCTTTGTTACTGCCCAAGCAAACTAAACTCACACAGTTTCCTCTCTGGATCCTCTCTTTTATGTAAGCAGTAGCATTGGAAATGTTCAAAGATCAAAAGATCTACAGTTCCCTCTTCTTCCATAAAGAGATTGTGCCATTAGAGACTTTTTTTGATAGCAAAGAACCGGAGCTGCATTGCATTTATTTATACTGTGCTTTCAGCTGTCCAGAAAAGCTCCCACAAAGCTCGTCGAATTAGTAAAATCAAACAGCAGAAAAAACTAAGTATTCAGCAAGGCTACAGATGGTGAGCTGAAGCTAGCAGTCAAATGAGGTCCATCAGAATCTATCAAGGGCCCACAAGGATGTGTTTGGTCTTAGATAATGAGAATCAGTTCCTGGAGCTTCAGGAAAAGTGTTGGCTTGACTCTGCATTAAGAGCCCACGGACATCACGATCTCCTTTAATGAAAGTTCACCTCCTTTTTTTGAAAGCAGTGTCAGCATAGCCACACTGAGGCGAAGGAATACCGTAGGTGCAGCAATGTAGGAGCTGGAGGTGTTTAGGACTTCTAAGATGTTGTCTTGGTTGGTTAGGTGGCTTTAACGCTAGTGAGAAAGAAATACTAGCTCTTTCACAATTAAAGAGCAGAACAAAATGAACCCTTAATCAAAGACTTTGGATCTGTGGGGGTTTTTTAGGGTTTGTTTTCTTTTTTTTGCCTTCAGTGAACACTGAATGTTCACCATCGTCATGGACTATGTCTGTGGTTACAGGTAACCTTCACCCTTCCACTGTTCTGAATGTCCATTATCAACAAAATTCTCTGTGAAGCTGCATTTTTTTCCTGCAAAAGGAAAATTCATCCAAAACTCAATTTTTTTAGAAAGAAAAAATGTGAACAGCTGTTGGAGAGGATACAGTCATGATCTAACAGAGAGGACAGGACCTCTGTAATTAAAAACATTTCCACAAGCTGGAGCATATTAACATGAGGGATAAAGGGTGACAGCGCTAATGCTTCTTTAACATGATTTTTATTGGGTGAATGTGATTCTTAAAAACCACCCATGGTGTAAAGATGTATGTTGTCTAAACATACATTGTAGTAATTTACTTTATGTAGTAGTATAATTTACCAGATGATCCAGACGTTCTGGAGTAACT
Source organism: Eurystomus gularis (assembly GCA_013400335.1). Taxonomy (NCBI): domain Eukaryota; kingdom Metazoa; phylum Chordata; class Aves; order Coraciiformes; family Coraciidae; genus Eurystomus; species Eurystomus gularis. The sequence continues at coordinate 132,747 of VZZY01007347.1, read as the reverse complement.
CAAAAAATTTTCTTCTGCTTTCCAAATTTATGCTAAAAAAGAGCTACAATTTGAACACCTGAGAGCAGTACATTTAATGCTGTGTTCATCTAGCAGCTTCAGTGTGTTCTTAAAGCACAACTTGAGAACTTGTTTCTTCCCACCTCAAACAACCCCCCACCCTCCCCTGGAAATCCAGATTCCAGGTTTGCACAAATTCTGTGCCTTCTGCTTCTGTGGACTCTATGGATTTATTGTTAAATGAGTTTTAACATTCAAATTGTAGAATTCTAGGTATGTTACAGTGTGTGAATTCCCCAAACAGTCATCTACTACCCTTTTTCCTGCAAGGAAAGAGGAGAGTTAAGTTCAAGATTTGTTGCAGCTGGACTGTACTCAAGCTGATGGGAATGTAGTGATAAGAGGCAAAGAATTTGAATTTATTACATTTTTCTTCCTTTCCTGCTGCTGAGTACTGCAGTAATTTCACTGAGCTCATGTGTCCTTCCTAGTCAAACAAATGTATTGGAAAACTTCTCATATAAAGTTTCTAATAAACTGTGACTGGGTAATGAAGTAACTCCCAACAGCCTGTGTGTGTTCAGTGCAAATGGAAGTACCCAGGGTGTTCAGGTGGAGCTGAAGAAGAGTAAGGGAGAAGCACAGCCTGGGAGGGCTGTTCCCTGCACCTTCTCCATGCCTGTGCCTTTGGCTCAGCCCTACCTTGACCTAGAGGGTTTGCTGAGGGAGGAGAGGGTAGTTTATCTTCCTTTTTTTTTTTTTCACTCCCCTGAGATTTCTGTGTAGCGCCAGATACTATACTGGCCAGTTTTATTGTGGTGATACCTGAAAAACAGCCTGGTGGTGGTGGTAGGTACAGCTTTTCTGCGGTGGTTGTCCGAAGCTCTAGTGGATTGTGTGCAAACCATGTTTAAGCATGCCTAAATACTAAAGTTCTGCACATTTTCATTTAGGAAATTAGCAAAAAACCCCATCAAAGTGCTGTAAAATTGGAAGAGAACTTCAAACCATTGCAGGACAAGAAGAAGTATCGGCACAGACCCGAACCTCTCTTCATACCTCCTCCTTCCTTCAACTTCAGCATGTCCTACTCCGGTGCCACTCTGTACCAGAGTCAGCTTCGCTCTCCCCGTGTCCTTGGAGATCATCTGCTAGACCGGACGCATGAGCTCCCCCCCTACACTCCGCCACCGATGCTTAGTCCAGTTCGACAAGGGTCTGGTCTCTTCAGCAGTGTTATCACATCATCTCATAGCACCTCACATACTCAGCTGCCTCTTACTCCACTGACACCTACTCCACGGGTGCTACTGTGTCGGTCTAGTAAGTATTATATTTACAGAGTGGCAGTGCAAAGTGAACGCCACCGTCTTCTCTTGTCGTGTTACCACGTTGATGATTTTTACATGTGCTCACATGCATGGCTGGTTTCGATACTTCACAGGAAAAGTCCATCTTTATGAGAGTTTTTGCCTTGGATTTTTAGAGGTGGTGTTAAAGCATAAGGTGAATAAGGGCAGTTTAACCGGTGAGTCAGGCTGTGACCTTTCAGCGTGGGCTGCCTCGGGAAGGGGCCACCATGGCCCTCGTTACTCCTGGGCCTCCTGAAATGGAGGGAAGAGACCTGGTGTGAGACATGAGGTTCATTATAAGTATTTGTTATTCAGTCCTTCAAAAGAAAAGGTGTCTAATCGTACATGATCAGGGCAGTAGAAACCTCTGCAAGTCAGGACATTTCCGTTACCTGTAATAATTTAGACTGTTTGTGTTTAAATATTGATAAAGGGTAATTTTTGCTTAATAGACTGGAGTAATGTTGACTTCAGTAGGGAGGTGGTGATGCAGTGTGGGAGGTGGAGCATCAGCACCATATAGTTGTTACCAAAATACCCTTTCAAATCAAACTCCTGTATCTGTTTCAGATAGTATTGATGGAAGTGTCATTCCAGTGACGCCTGGACCTGGAGAACAGACTGTTGAACCGTAAGAAAATATTGTTTTTGTCACTGCTTTTGCAGACTACCTCCAGCCTAGAGCTTGTGGCCTGGCTGTGGAGCTTTGGAGAGGTGTTACCTAGTAGGTTCTTCAGGGCAGGCTGCAAACAGGCTTGTCCCCCAGCAGTAATGAATGTCTCTCTCTGCTGAAGAGTGCCGTTCTCTACGGAACAGAAAGTTGTTTCCGGCATCTGGCCTCTTTGCTAGTCAATACACATATAGCCTAGCTTGGGTTGTCTGAAGGGATGGTGATTCAGTACAGTTCAAATTGTGTATTGAAATTTTTGTTCCCTATCCCTGCAAGAGATCAGTTCTCTCTAATCTTCAAAATACTTATCCCACTGAGAGTAAAGCATTGCGTAAAGCAGTCTGACACAATTTCCTGCCACTCCAGTGTAATAAAAGTTTTGTTGGAAACAAAGTGAACGCTGTGACTTATGGTTTTTGGGTTTTTTGGATTGTTGGTTTTTTTTTTCTCATGTTGTGTAGTTGAATACTTACTTACTTGTCTTTACAGACGAATCAATATCGGATCCAGGTTCCAGGCTGACATTCCAGAGCTGCAGGACAGACTGCTAATGGAGAAAGACGTGCACAAGGCTACTTTGGTTTGGAAACCGTGGCCAGAACTGGAGAACAAAGTCTTCCAACAAAGAGGTACAATGACTTGCTGTTTTAGAAGTTCATACATCAGCTGTGCTCGTTGGAGGAATGCACATTGATTTTTCATGTGTATACTGTACAAAACATTTAAGAGTATTAATTACTGAGAATGCAGAGTAAGAGCCCAGAACTGCATGTTAGAGGTTCAGAGTAACAACATAATGAAGTGGCACTTTAAAGCAAAGTCTGGATGAACTGCTTTCAGGCAGCCATGGGGGAAAGATTGTTGCTGGGAAATGGGACTTTTTTGGGTACTGAACCACCCTGTTAAGAGCAGAGGTCACATATGACAGGCAGCTGATGGCTCCTGGGCCTGTCCTGTGACCATAACTGAGAGGAAATGTGACAAGCTCAGCGGCTTCTACCAGTCCTGAGCAGAGTTTGTTTCTGCTTCTACCACAGTTCATTTCTGCTTCTTTAACCTGGCTGGAGCCTTCTTGCACAGCAACATCTCCGGCCTGTGCAAGCCACTGCCTCACAGCCAGATCTCTGGCTCTGCAGTAGCCTATCCCATCCCAAGGATGCACACTGCAAATCCCATCACATCCCCTCCTCAGCCAGTCATCCTAAAGCCAGGAGATGAGGTGCTGGGGAGAAAGAGTATGAAAGCTGCTGCCTTGAACTACCTTGTCTTTGGGTGGCATTACAGAATCCTTGACTCTGGATGTTTGACTGACAGGCTACTGTATTAGCAGTAAAATCTTGACTTGTTTCTGACAGTGGAAGACCTTTTAAATATGAGCTGTTCCAGTGTGTTACCTGGTGGAGGAACTAACTCAGAATACGCTTTGCACTCTCTCTTTGAAGCAAAAGGAGATATTATGGTAAGATAAGAAGCTGAAAGGAGAGATATGATCCTCTTCTGCAGATAAATTAGCATGCTTTATTAAATGGATTTAGGTACGGTTATATAAAAAAGAGATTTCTGATTGATTCGCAGTGATGCTTTAAACATCCTGTAAAATTTTGGGGGAATGACTTTTCCCTTTCATTCTTTTAATAAATTTAAATTTCAAAGCAGTGCCTCTCTGAAGGCTTACTGTATATTTCATATAGATAAGATTACTTAGTTTATAGCCTTGGGGTTTTGAATGTCTCCCAGTGCTTGTTCCAACCCTAATATTTCACAAGCTTTATATTTGGTCACAGAGAGCTTAGTCCTCTTCCAGCCCTTATAAAAACCTTTGTAGCAGTAATCACATGTACTAATTTGTTCAGAACTGTGAGTTAATTGCACAGAGTTTTCATATAAATAATGTATTTTAAATATTTGCATTAGTTTAATGATGGGAATGTTACGAACTAGAGCAAAACATCTATTTTTGCCTGGTATTAGGGAAAGATAGGCCCTGCACCAGTTCCTCGAAAGCCAATTTAAACCATAATGCCGCAGAACACGAGGCTGGAATGAATCTCCCAGGACTGTCTAATACAGTGATTTTTAGCTGTGTCCCAGTTTCCTTAGGCCCTGTTAGCCGTAGCTGAGGGGTCTGAGACAGATGAATGAATTTACTGTCAGGATGTGAAATTTGCTATAAAGAGGGTCTGCATGACCAGGGAAAAAAAATCAGAGATCCCCGAGTCCTCTATCTCCCTGATCCAAAGGAGGTTGACTATACTTGCTGTTTTTCCTGATAGATGTTGACCTAAACAGATATTCTAAAAGAGTTCACGTTATAAATATTAATGCTATCAAACCAACCCTTAAATATTAGTATTAATTAACACTATCAAATCAAAGACTATAAGCATATTTGTATATGGCAAGCAGAAGGGAGGGAAGAGCTGGAAGTTGCTAAGTAATAGCCACATTTCTGCTAATTAAAGCAGGACAGGTGTGCATTAGGTGCTCTTCTGAGTTACAGTGTTAATGGGCCTTAGAGTAATTTGATGTGATTTCAGATGACAGAAAAGAAAAAAGAAAATTAATTCATATCGTCGTACCACACAGTCTATTAAATGCAGTTGTGCACAGCAGCTGACTGCATTTGCTAATTCTGTTTTTCCCTGCTTTTTCATTTAGGTTGCTCTTGAGAAGCTGCTGTTGAGAAAGCCGGTGAGATTGAAGTGTCATCCTTTGGCAAATTACCACTACGCTGGTAGGTTTCCTTGCGATCTCTGTATCTGCTGCTCTTCAGAGTCCAAGGCTGGTATCCCAGGCTGGACCATGGGATCACACTGCTCTCTCTGCTGTCTGCTGCAGGGATGGCAGCATCTAATAGAGAGGTGATGAGGACGGTGCCGAGCGGTATTTCCAGAGCCTTTTGCTACAAGTTTGGCATTTTTTTACCTGACTGACGATGTATGGAAATTTTTCGTCCGTGTTGTGGTGCAGGGTTCTACAAATTTAAAACTACCTCGAGTATTTTCTTTTCCTCTTTCATACTAAAATTTAATTTCATCTCCTTTAAAACTTCTGCTATTCATAGATGATAACTTGCTAGCAGTAAGATCTTCATTTTTTGGTATGTAAATGCCTGCCGTCATGCCTTCCTTTTCTGAGGTGATGGTGCATGATAAATTAATACGATAATTGTGAGCATCCTTCCAAAGAGGCAGGGCTGTAACTCGCTAGTGTCACAGCCCTGAATGCAGGGCCTGTCTCTGTGCATCTAGCCGAAAAGAAACAGGTCTGGGATGGTGACTTCTTTAACAGACACAGCAAGAGCTGCATTTTGGTGATGAAGCAGACGTGGTGTTAAGCCATTGGACTTAAGTTACATCGCCTAAGCGTAGGTGGCGTACGACTCTCCTCTGCAGCCCTCCATGTTATTGCTTAATGCTTCATAGTGGCTAATAACTGCTTGGACACACTGAACAGGGTTTTACGTAAGAGATTTAAGATTTAATCTCCAGTTTAGGCTTAATAGGAAACCAGCCAAGAATCTTCCGGTGGTCAGTCAATCACAATGTCCAGGGTCATAGACTTATATCCAGTTACAGTCATTGTGCGACATAAATATAGAAGCGGGCTACTTCCTGGCCATAGCAACTCACTGGAAACACTCAAAAGTAACAAGAACTCTTTTGTAAAGCAACTCCTTAACCCCTTGGCTTGAGAACAAGAACAGAAACATGTTTGATGGCAGCTGATAGGGAGAGCGAGTAAATGTGGAGATCAGGTTTTGAGTCTTATCTGGGGGAGATGCCTAGTGCCTTTAACACCTCTGTTACAGTCCAAAGGGTGGGCATAAGGGGGTGGATGGAGAAGGAGGATGTCAGCCAGGAAATTTGACCAAGGTCTCTTGTCTGAAGAGATGACACCAGATTATGTGTATGAGGCAGACCAGGGCATGAGAGCAGGAAGATGAGGAGATACCTCATCCTCAGTGAGCGATCTAATTAGCAGAGCAGGTAAGAAATTTCTGCCTGTGTGGCAGAGGGGGAGAAACAGTCTTTATTGAAGCAGCTTCACAGTAGTTGCAGAAAGTGTTTTATTTTGATGCAGGGAGGAGCCAGGAGAGACTGTTTTGTTTAATCTTCCACGTGGGACGGCACTAATCCTTGTTAACTAGCATTGAGACCTGTGGACATCAGCGTATTCCAGTTTCTTAAGCAGGAAGGGAAGTTTGATTCTGCTTATCACAGCATGAAACAAAATCTCAGCAGTCTGGATCTAAGTACCATAAAGTAACAAGAAAAAGCATTAGTTACTAATGCTCTTGAATGCAACATGTGATTGCAACTTATATTGACAGCCACGCTCTAGCACCATGCAGCAGCTCTTGAATAATAGCTTATTTGTGGTTGATAATCAGCAACTCGAGGCATATGGGAATTTCTCACAATCTAGTGCATGAATAGCTTAATATAACTTCAAGAGGCATTTGTTTGGGTTAACTCTTTGGGCTCTCTGCTCTGTACTCAGAAATGGCTCTAAGGCACCTCCACATTGAAAGGTGGAATAGACCGGAACACCGCCGTGTGGCCCTGACTCATGAGAATTAACTGAGACTGCAAACAATAAATATCCAAATTCGCCCTTAGCATTGCCCTTGAATGAGGGTGCAAGCAAATAGCTCACCTTTTGAAACCTGTTGGCTTGTGAGGGAAGGAAGTTGTAAAACTTGAGGCTTTTCTGTGGTGTGCCAAGAGAGCTGAGCATGCTGACCTGGGGCTGCTTAGGAGAACACCCTAATCCTTCTGTCCTAATGCTTCACCATCTGTCAGGATGGTGTTTTAGGGGAGAGGGAGAACGTAACTAATACAAGGGGACCACTATTGCAAACACTTGAATTGTTGGCATGTGAGCAGTGGAATTTTTCAGGTCTGAAGTTCTCCTGCAGTGAGAATTGCAGGAGAGATGGTCTCTGCACTAATGCAATTCAGGCAGTCTGGAAACTTCTTGTACATCCTGTGATAGGGTGTGGATCAGACCCAGCATATGCTGTATGTCATGGATTTGAGCCACCTCTCAGGGGGGCTGCCTGGTGGGTGTAGGTGTAGCCCCCTTGAAACCCACAGGTTGGGCCCAAAGCCCCCAGATTTATAGAATATATTTATTGTCAGTTAATCAGTGCAGAAACAATATGGCAGGTAAAACAAAATGTAGACTAAATATCTAAACATAAAGATGAGCTTTTAACATTTTATCTGTATTCCAAAGTCCAAAATTCTTTCTTGCTGCATTGCAGATCTCTCTATACACGTTCTCTATATCTCCCTCAAGCTAACAAGAGCAAAAGCGGTTTCCCGGCAACCAGAGTTAAAAACAGCTTTTCTTCTGTTTCTTTTCCTACACAGGATTTATTCTATTAATTAAGTTACTTCCAATTAACCCGCATAATCTTATAAGGGTCCCTGCTAATACCACAGCTATTGGGGAAACTCTGTAAGGCCTGAATCCTCCATAGGTGTACAATCAAATTAGCTCATGGAAGCGATTTTTAAATTTTTATTTATTTCTTTTTCAAGGGATTGGGTTGGAGGCAGGAGAGCATGGCTGGAGAGGTTTGCTGAAAACTAAAATCTCTCCTTTGGTGTCATCATGCTTCTTAAAGTTATGTTTGGGCACAGTAGAGCAGGCCCCTGGACTGAATCAGTGCGTTTACCCCAGCTCAAAGGGAGGGGAAATGCTAATGACTGGAAGGTTGTGTAAGAAGAGAACAATGCTGGTTCAGGGTGGGAAAGATGGCAAGGCAGTGTGTCAGCAAAAAGATCTTTGGGTGATAACAGAATAAATAAAACTCGTGGCTTGAAGCCAGTGCCTTTCCCTGATGCTTAAGAGAGCTTTAGTGTAAATCTCTGTGGAAATAACTAATGCATACTTATATCCAGTAGTGGAAAAGCCTGCAGAAAACAGGGCGCAGGAAAGTTAATTTTGTAGTTTTCAGCATATGAAGGAGCAGTGAGATACCTGCTCTAAGCTTGTGAGCCTGGGAGTTAACACTGAAAAGCAAAACATTGCAGGTAATAAAAAAATCTATATATTTTTAATAGATATAAGTAACCTGTAGAGTTCAATACTATGCATGGTGCCAAGCCCAAGTTAATTGGATTCAGTGCAGAGGCAAGCATTTGTATGGAGAGTAGTAACGTTGACAGGAATATTAGGAATTTATTTTGATAAAAGTTTTAGGTGTTTCAGAAGTAGAATCTGCTCATAGTGTAAGTCATTTCAAAGGCATCCGCTTTATGGCTTCTTGCATATCCTTCCCTTAATGTACGTAATGCTGCCCACTCTTAACAAGCAGGGCACTGCTTTGATGCGGTGGAGCAGTCCTGTGTTCCTTCTGTCCAATACTGAGGAAGCACAAATTCATTTCAATTTAAATGTTGATTTCACATTTTCATGGGCAGTTAGGCTGGTGAAGCAAACACAGTTTTATATATAGCTTCCATTAAATGATCAGAAAGCACTTTGTGCGTATTGCACGTTGCTACAATATCTACTTGTGACCTCTGTCACAAGGGGTTTAAGTGTCTTACCTCAACCCATGCAAGTGAAGAGCTGCAAAACAACCTTGTAAAATTTAGTCTGGAGAACAAAATGGTAGATGAACTTCTGTGTAGTTCAACATAAAGCAGAACAAGATTTACGTATAAAATTGAGGTCTGTGGTGATACTTCTCTTGTGATTACAATGCTAGTTCTTTGAAAACATCAGCTCTGTATTCTACAACAGCTGAAAAAAAAAACCCAAGTCAAATGGTGAGAGGATAGAGAACATGGTGGTGCCACTGTGCAAGTCTGTGGATTGCTTACATGTTGACTATTATGTGCCTCTCTGTTCCCTTCAGCTCTATAGGAGTGTTTTAGTAGTGGAAAAGGTTCACAGTGGGACAGAGTAATGACCAGAAGTGTGGGAGTGACAGAAAGGGCATGTAGTCCTGAGCAGCATGGAGGTGATGGTCAAGATTGGGTTCACTTTCTCTTCCACTTGAAGAACAAAGGGTGATCCAATAAAGCTAGTGGGAACCAGGAAACAAAAGGAGGTAGCACTTGCTGCAAAGGGTCTACTAGGTGAAACTCCTCAGCAGAGGGTGCAAGAAGTTTAATTGGTGGAAAGGAAGGGTGGATTGACACTTACAAGGATAGTGACTAAATAAGCAATTGCAACAGACTCAGGAAATCCTCTGTGTTGAAAGTGGTCAGAGGTTAGGAGAAATTAGGGAGAGGCGTTGTAATTGCTTGATCTTACTGTTACCTAGGCAACAGCCTGTGACCACTGCTAGAGACCAAATGCTGGTTAGATGGACTCAAGATCTGAGTCATTACAGCCATACTTGCATTTGGGTAGCAGCAATCACTAGCATGTGCTTGAGATTTCCCAGTTTTTGTTTCAGATACTCCATCAACAGAAAAGTTGATTTAAGAATTAATTTATAATTAATTTACTCTTTTTTTTTTTCTTAAGGCTCTGACAAATGGACACATCAAGAAAGGAGGCTGTTCAAAGAGGCATTGTCCACATACAGCAAAGATTTCATATTTGTACAGAAAATGGTAAGGTTATTTCCCTTCTGTCAATTGTTTTTTCTTCATTTGCTGTATTCTGTTCCCCTTCATTTTCCCTCCAGTGCCAGACCAACTTACTGCAGATACAGAGCCAGCAGTGGTTATGAGAATGCCAATAGGAGTGGTGTATACCATTTGGTGTACCTGTGCATGCAGCTGCAGCACCAGTTAAAAAAAAAAACAAAAACAAAAAACAGTTTAAAATAAATGAAATATGTTCCTCTTATTATATGTAAAAGTTTTCACACCTGGAATCCAAGTCATGGCATTCCATGTGTGGGACAAATATGGCACTCCACCATGACCTTGGCGTTTTCTGGCAGTTTGTTAAAAGGTACCTGAGTCACGGGCATTGAGCCTTGTGAAGCTTGTTCATGAAGAGAGAACATGTCTGGGCTTAGTTCTCGTGTTCTGACACAAAGCAGAAGAGACAAGGTGTATAAATCTCAGGGCAGAGCACGTTACTTGTTAGCTCAAATGTTGACAAACATTTGGGTTTTGGGGAACCAAGTTTTAATTCCTGGAGTTCTCAGTGGTATTGTACACTCGAGCTACAAGAGTATTTTCTTGTCATTTTCTGACTGGAGCCTAGAGAATCCCAGGGAAATGTGCTGAAGCTGAAATAGTCAAGACAAATTTGACTGAATAACATTAAATAAAAAAAAATTCTACAAGATTATTCCTGTTGTAGCCAAACTGTCTTTTATCTCCATTTGAATATTTGAGAAACAAAGCTTGCCTCTTGCAATATATTGAAATTGTGTTGAATGAAAGAAATAGAGATTGGATTATTTCTGCAATTACTTAACTACAGGTTAAGTCTAAGACGGTTGCACAATGTGTGGAATACTACTATACCTGGAAGAAAATCTTGCGTTTGGGACGGAAACACAGAACGCGTTTAGAGAAAAAAAGAGAGGAATGCCTGGTAAGTCTAAAAGAATATGAGAAAGTTTAACACTTGAGAATCTTTATGTTTGTCCTGTTTTGAGGAGGTGGTTGAAATAGATGGTGTAGATCTCTTCCAACCACATTTATTCCATAATGCTAAATTCTGTTCTGTATGAGTATTCTAGTGACCTCAGCTACACCAAGGTTTTGTGTTCCTGGACAGTAATGACAGAAAAGTGTTTTGACTAGTGCATTATCCAACTCTAGTCCAGTAATTATGGCCTTTGCTGCAGATGAAGCAGGTAAAACTGTAAATTATTCCTGTGCCTGTGTGTGCTCCTAAAGGCTGCTCTAATATTCTAGCACAAATATCGTTTACACAGACTGGCAATACAATTCTTTGTGCGCAAGTTCCCTATTATCAATAATCCGAGTACTCCTAAGAAATGTGATTTGTTTTGTGGTGGGTGTTTGGGGGGTTTGCTTGGGTTTTTTTAGTAGGTCATTTAATTTGACTACAAATATAGCATACTTTGCTATTCTAACAGCTAGGGAAGAGTATTGCACCTTGGCATCTGTAGGTTCTTGGAGCCACAGCTCTGTAGTACAGATGGAGGCATTTTGAGCACGGCAGTGAAGCAGGATGGGAGAAAAAATACTGAAAAAAACCTGAAACCAGTCTTGACTAAGCAGCATGCTTTTCTAGTACTGTCTGTCTTTGACCATGTTTCTAGTATTTCTTAAATGCCCTATCTATTTCAGACAAGTGGAGAAGAGGAAGTGTTAGAGGAAGATGAGGAGATGGAAGAAGACAGAAAGGAAGAAAGGGAAATGCAGAAGTCTCCTGACCCACCAGCCATCCCTCTTGTTGGACCTATAGATCTGCCTGCCTTTCAGAGTCTTTCACTTTCTTCGTCCTCCTTCATCTGTGAAATGCCAAATTGCGGCGCTGTATGTGTGTTCGGTATCTTTAAAAGCAGAGGGGGTGGTGTACTGCTGAACTGTGGTTTTGGAATTCAGGGTTTTAGACTGGTCTTGGCCAGTGTTATCTTCTGAATATCTTCGGACAAATCATTTTGCCTGGTTTTAACTCCCACCTCACAAAATATAGGCAATATGCTGAGCTGTACATTAGAATTGAATCCTGAGATGCTGCAGATGCTCTATGGTAAGAGCTCTGATTACCTTCCTGTTACACAACTGTAATAACAGGATAGCTCACTGGTTTGTTTTAGTATGATTAAGTTTCTAGAGGGATATAGACCTGTTGGAGCAGGTCCAAAGGAGGGCCATGAAGATCATCAGAGGGCTGGAGCATCTCTCCTACTAGGGCAGGCTGAGAGAACTGGGGTTGTTCAGTCTGGAGAAGGCTCCGGGGAGATGTCATTGTGGCCTTCTAGTATCTTGAAGGGGTCTACAAGAAGGCTGAGAAGGGACTTTTTACAAGGGCTTCTAGTGGTAGGACAAGGAGTAATAGGCTCAAACTGGCAGAGGGGAGATTTAGATGAGATGTAAGGAGGTTTTTTCACTCTGAGAGTAATGAGTCACTGCAACAGGTTTCCCAGGGAGGCTGTAGATGCCCCAATGCTGGATGTGTTCAAGACCAGGTTGGGTGGGGCTTTGAGCAACCTGGTCTAGTGGGAGGTGTCCCTGCCCATGGCAGGGGGATTGGAACTAGATGATCTTTAAGGTCCCTTCCAACCCAAACGATTCTATGATTCTGTGATTCTTTAAGTAGTGGGATGTAGCTGAGAGCAAGTACCTTGCGTATATTAGATGTGTACAGTTCTATTGTAGTATGCACTCAGCATACTTCTTTTTGCGGTTCCTGTTCCATTACAGTATTTCTTGTGTTTTTTCTTTATTTTCCTTCCCTCCACCCTATTCCTTGGTCAGGTGTTCAGTTCCCGGCAAGCGCTAAATGGCCATGCTCGTGTTCATGGAGGTACGAATCAGGTGACAAAACCACGATGCACCATTCCAGGCACTAAGCAGAAATCTGGTACGCAGAGCGGATACTGCTCCATCAAGAGTTCACCTGCCCACAGCACGACAAGCGGCGAGACCGACCCAACAACAATTTTTCCTTGCAAGGAGTGTGGCAAGTAAGTGAACACGACTGTTTGCGGTACTACTTCACATTTGCCTATTTATATTCTAAATGATTAGTGTCGCCACAAACTCTCTATTTTGCTCTGATGGTCTCAAAAGAACAATTTCTTCTTAGATGACATGTCCTCTTACCAAAACCTTCAGAGACTGGTTTGCTTGGATGCTCCCCCTGCAGTATATACTCCAATTTTTCTGAATCCATTTACCTGCTAGAATTTCTGCGGCTGACAGTCCAGCTTCCTGCTTCATCACAGATTTGCATGTGACAGTGGGAAACTCTCTGTGCTTCTCTGCTTGAGTTTGTCCATCCTAACATGGGTTTCCTTCACTTTTTTCCCTGTTGTGCAAAACTGTAGTGAAACAGGGAGAATTAGGATGTGCAGAGATACTGAAGCAACTGTGGGAGCTACAGAATACCTGCGGAGGAGCTGGAGTAGACCATTTTGATACTGTCAGGATGTATAAATCTGGTAGTCTGTCCCTGAAATTCTCACCATGGCATTGCAGACTTCACTGACTGCTATTTCAGGACAAGGAAGCAAATGTACTGATAGGCTGTTGAGTCTTTTTTGGCTCACTTCGTCCAAAGCAATGCATTTTTATTTGATTTTTTTTTTTCTCCCTTAAAATTCAGGGTATTTTTCAAAATCAAAAGCCGCAATGCTCATATGAAGACTCACAGACAAGAAGAACAGCAAAGGCAGAAGGCTCAGAAAGCTGCTATGGCAGCAGAAATGACAGCCACTATTGCGAGAACTACTGGGCCAGTTGGGCATAGTTTGATCCCTCTGGATCACATGAGTCTGGTTAAACACGTTGAAAATGTCGGTGACATTGATGACGATGTTGTTCAGGAGCTGGGTGGTGTCATGGAAGAGAACGAAGTCATGGATGCCGATCTTTTATTGGATGATGAAGATGCAGATCTACTGCAGGATGATGCTGAGTTGTAAATAAAGTTTGTTTGATAAAGACAGCTACTTGAGCGCAACCTGAATGGATCAGTCAGGAAACCTGGACTGCTTGTTTATTCCCCACTGATTGTAAACTACCTGTTGAAAATTATAATTCTTTTATCCAGGTTTAGAAAAAGAAGAAATCTGCTTTTTTTTCCCTTTTTTTAATAATTTGTGTTTGGGGGGGAAAAAATAAATAATTGGTACAAATATTCTTACAAAGTGTTTTTATCTGAGCTCATTTTGCTGATAACTTCCAAGGCTACTAATTACAGAAGTTCATGGTTTTGCTATCGCTTCCTTCCAGATGATCCCAGTAGGATCTTTAGTCTTTAACTCTTCCAAGCTTCATGTTAGCCCAATTACAAGAATGATCTTCACACACTTCTGATGAAACTTTTTTTTTTTTGCCTGTACTGGATCACTTCCAGCATCTTCTTAGAGACTAAATGTCATCTCTGTTAAGGAGATGATTACATTCTTTGTCTTTGTGCTGTCATTTTAAGGGAGGTAGAGGGGGAAAAGAATCATCTGATTTAACTGTGAAATAATTACAGCAGTGACTGTTTCCTCTGTAGTATCACAGTACTTTCAGTTCTGTCTTGCCTTAATGCATACACCTGAGGCAGTTTGTAAAAAGCATTGGTTACACTGTACACTTTAGAGCTTCCATTTTAGCAAGGTTTTGATGTGCTGACTGTAAAATGACCGAATTCAAGGATTGAAGAAAGAAGATGATTGTTACCGTGGTTCACATCATCCGATGTGACTCGGGAATGCCGCCTTGGTCATTGGATTGCACTGGAAATATATTTTGCTGTGACAGTAAATCACACTGTTTGAATAGCCACCTCAGTGGTTGTAGGAGAGGGCATGCTGGAGCAGTGCAGGAGCTTGTTCTCTCTCCAGGCAAATGCAGGGAGACATTCTTGCCTGCGGAGCAGAGGTTGATGCCTTCCATATCTTAGTTGTTACCTGTAGGCATGAAATGTTATTCTTGTTCAGCCCTCCTCATTACATCAAATTCAAATTTTGTTTATTTAGTAAAACATACTCCAAAGGTGAGTTGACATTGCTGTTTAATTGCCTTTTCTCCTTCTTTAACAACCATTTATATAAATTCAGATTTCATTCTTTTAAGTAAATAGAATCACAAAAGAATGTACCCTCCGAAATTAAGGAAGAATTGGAGTTAGATTGAATGGGCCTTTAATTACAGAATATGAATCCTGATTTTTAGAGCTTTCGCAGGTAGCAGCACTGATTTTCTTGTGAATTTTGCACAGTAGAAGAGTATTGGTAACTTTATAAAGTATTTTGTAAGACTGATTTCCGATCTTCCAGATTTCAGGGTGGTTTGGGGTTTTTTTATGAGTTGAGTTTTGGTTTATTGGATTGGGTTTTTTTTTGCCACATTCCTAACACCTTAAGCAGAATCTGAGAGGTGGTGGTTCTTATTTTCTACTTTCTTCCTTGTATAACTATGCAAAATGAGGGTGAATCACGGCACTTTTGTATAGGAGTACCGGACCACAGAAGTTCAAAACCAGTGGGACTCATTGGCAGAGAGTTGCCTTCTCTGTTGAAGCCAAATACATGAAGCCAAACGACCTGAAGTTTCTACTTGAGGTCAAATGTTCTGATACTAAAGAGCAACCCTTCAGGACAATGGAAATCACTTCGCAGTTTCCGGTTAGTGAAGTTCCTGTGTACATGGTTTGTTTTACTGTTGTTGAGAGTTGATCCAGAGGTT
This sequence comes from Eurystomus gularis, assembly GCA_013400335.1. Taxonomy (NCBI): domain Eukaryota; kingdom Metazoa; phylum Chordata; class Aves; order Coraciiformes; family Coraciidae; genus Eurystomus; species Eurystomus gularis. The sequence continues at coordinate 117,421 of VZZY01007347.1, read as the reverse complement.
TTATTTCAGTTGGTTTTGAGCAGCAGGTAGAACTTTTACTCCCTTTGCTTACATAAAGGATGATGTTCTCAGTTCCGGACCCATGAGTTTCAGAAGACCAGGCAGCAGCCAGCTTTTTATTTCCCGAACCGCCAGGCAGTAGATTCCCCAGCAGCTGTTCCCGTCTGTGCTTTCACATTACTTTCACAGGGGCCATGCAACCCAGGTTCAGCAGACTGGCCGTTCCAGACCTAGATCTAGATCCACTGACCGTAAATTTTGTAGGCTGCCCAAGTCATAGCAGTTTGAAAAGTGGAGGTTGTTGTGAGTGGTAACTTGTGTTGGCTTTTAGGAGTAACTTGTGTTGGCTTTTAGGAGCCAGTGTTAGAAACACCCTGGCAGCATCTACTCTTTCTCTTCCAAACTTTTATTGTTTTGAACTGTCAAGGATCTTTCTGAGAAGGCTGCTACACTGGAAAATGGAAACATGTTTTCAGATTCCCCTGTTAATGGTGGGGAAAAAACCGGAGTGTTTAAGCTAAGTGATGATTGAGGTCAGTGAGTTCTGCTTGAGGAACAGGGTGAAATAACAGTAGAAACTTGTGGGCTTGATTCTGAAGAGCAGCTCTATACTAAAGAATCGACAGTGGAACTTTTCTAGCAAAAGTTGGGCAGGTATCTGTGCTAAACCTAGTACATATAAATATATATACACACATACATGCCTGGTTCTGTAACATTAATCGGGTGCTGTTTTATTGTACAGCCAAGAAGATAATAGAAAAATAACCAAAGAAGTTACTCATAAAGGAAAAAAAGAAATGTGCATTTCTTAAGCAGTACATGATTTAGGCCTCAAACATCAACTTCTTTATTATTAAGTGTTGCATTGGCTGGTGTTAAACAGATGCTGTTCTGCCTATTTGTACATACGTTGGATATAGTTTTATTGCAGAAAACTTTTGTTGCTGATGGTTGATGTTGGAAAACTGCTGTTGAACTTAGTCCTCTTTGATAAAACCTGTACATATAGAAAGCATATTTTATGAGAAAAATCTTATTTTCAATATTTAACTGTTATTTTATTAGAAGATGGTTGTAAATATTTTAGGTGTTTCAGTGTAAAAAGCAAGACTGTAATTTTAGGTGGCAGAGGAAGTTGCAAAATAAAACAAAAATATATATACATTTGATACAGCTTGTGATCTATGCTGGTTTCAGGTTCCTGCTGTCAGCATTTGGCTTGCACACAGCTTAATTTCAGGTTACTGCCTACCTGGATGTGTGTATAAGTTTGGTTTAGTGGAATCATAAAATAGTACTTATTTATCTTACCCTGCAGAAAATAGCACCTATCTCTTGCCCCCCGCCCCCCCCCAAAAAAAAACCAAAATTTGGTACTGATCAGAACCTGTGTTACTATATTAGCTGCTATTATATGTGTAAAAAGACGTTTATATGACATTTCCATTTTTATACTTTGGTACAATATAGTTGGCTGGGTTTTGCTGACAGGCTTGTATACTTTTTTTTTTTAATATTTGGGGGGTGAAAGGTTGAAAACTAGGTTCGTTTGTAATAATTTTTCAAAGATTCCGAAAATAATGAA
>VZZY01007347.1:96262-115414 GCA_013400335.1 Eurystomus gularis | reverse complement strand
CGAACCGCGGCCCTGCCCGCCGCTGCCGCAGAGCCTCCGCCTCCCCGGGAGGTGCTCGCCCCGCTATGGTGGATGAGGCCGCCCTTCTCCTTCCGGGCCGCGGCGTGGGGCGGAGACAAGATGGCGGCGGGGTGGCTGTGGCGGCGGCTCTGGCAGGTGGGGTGTGTGGCGGGAAGAGGGGATCGGGGGGCACCCTCGTTCTCCTTTCTTTTCCTTCGGCATCTTCATTCCTGAAGGAAAAGGGAAGGGGAGCAGCGCTCCCCGCTCAGGTTCAGCCGCTTGGCCGAGGGCCGATGCTCGGCGTTGGGCAAAGCCGGCATCGTGTCCCCGGTATCGGAGCCGGCCTGCCCTTCTCGGTGGGCTCCCGCGGGCAGGGGAGATCGCAACTGGCTTCTTTCTGGCAGCGGGAGGGTTGGGGTGTCTTTAGCCCCCTGTCACCGGCCTAGCGGGTCCTCAGAACCTTTTCCTGCAGTCCTGTTTTTGCCGCGGTTGCTCTGGGTGTAAGGGAGGATGAAGATTAGATGACTTGGATTCGGAGGTCATGTGCCAACCCTGTTTTTGATGTTGAAGTTAAAACATAAAACCGGGAAAACTGTTTACACTAGTAATGTTTTCTGCTGGTTTTGACTTCTAAAGAGTGATTGCTTTCTCTGAAGTTGAAAAAATTTGACGTTGGAGGTTTCGTATTAATTTTCTGAAGCCCTGAACTCTCTCCTCTGTATGTGCTGTGTTCTGGACTTGCTTACCTTTCAGGTATCTGTCTCTTCCTGAGTACTTCAGAATCTGCCAGGCAAACAGCTGACAGCTACTTTGTATAAGGAGAGGGGTAATTTTGTTATGGTTCACACAGGAAGTGGCCTTGGTTCACACGGGAAACGGAATTCTGTTATCTTATTATCTGAGTGTGTTCTTCACCTTCTGTGATAGCTATTAGTATGAGTACATCAAGTATATTTAAATCAGAGAATAAAGGAAGGTGTTAAAATATACTTTGCTGAATGCCATCTTTAGTACCTGGGGTAGTACCATTTTGTCAAAATTTGCACTGAGCACCCTTTATTTTACAAAACCTTCTGACTCGATGCATACCTGAATAATTAGTAACAAAGGAGATGGCGTGTGATGGGAATAATATGAACAATTGTAGAATATTGTAGAGGTTGTGGAGTTTAGTGTGTGGGCTAAAACTCTAGTTTCATTGTTTTATTCGTCTTTATTACGCGAAGACAATTTTTTTTAATCCAGAACCACATAACACAATACACTAAGAGTGTACATATATTTGCTTGCAAATAATAAATGCATATTACAAGGTCAAACAGTTAGAAGTAAAAGATGCGTAGCAGAGACTGCATACACACAAAACCCCCCAAACAGATACAGCTTTTAGCTACAATTCCAGTCAGTAGTCTTACATTTGTCATCTGAGGTCAGGTTCTGTGATATATACTTGCACACACAATTTAAGCCCTGCACCAAATACCATCTTTTATGCTCATGGGCCTGTCTGCTCCCTGAAGGGATGGCAGGTGATGATGTTAGTGTGCTTCAAATTAGTGATGAAAAGGAGGCAGTTTTCTGACTTCAGAGACGGAACTGAGGTGCAAAGATCAAGATAATTTTATCAGATGTATTTCTTTCATTTTAGGTTTTAAAGCTCAAGTAGTTCCCAACATGAACTTTGAAACCTTCTGAATGGTCATCAGCTGTAGTGGCAAATATTCCGTGCTTCTAAGTTGCTTACATTACATTAAGAATGTAACACCAGTGCTGGTCTGTGAACATCAGGATTTGAAAGGCTTGCCTAAGGGGAGATATTCAGCTGTGCTCTCCAAACAATGGTCATCTTTGTAAATGGGAAACTTTCCTGCCTCCTCCTGCAGTCATCTTCCTTACTGGATGCAGAATTTGTAGGATAAATAGCAAATGGGGCAGAATTACTTCAGAAAACAGCTTCATTCACCGCTGATCTATAATTAGTACATAATGCATACTGAAGAAATTTAGGGACCTAATAGCATCATATAGTTACGTGTATCCATGAGCAACTAAATTAAGATTAGCTGGAAAAGTGTCAATTCTGGCTGTTTTGTGATGTTTTGGGTATACAGTCACCTACATAACTGATGTGGGGGCTATCCGTCTTCCCTCTTAAAGCTATGACCCCAGCACCTGTTAAATAAGAGTATCAAGGGGCTCGATAAGTAACTAATTTTGCTTCGGCATTCTGATGCAGCCCTGAGTTTCTCTTAAGCAAGGGGGGAACAAAAAAAAAAGGGAACCAGAACTCTCATGTAGTCTATAACTTTGCCAAATTGAGAATTAGCGGAAGGAAGCTAGAAGCCACATCATGTTCAGAAGAGAGTGATTATCCTAGTAGGAAAGACACTAGTATTACATTTTGATTAGCTGTACTCCATTTTTAATACAAAAATTATGTTATCTTTTAAATATGGTTAATTTACTTGTTAGAAGCATTTACATTTTTTCTGAAAAAAATGGGAATTCTCCAGTTAAATTCAGAAGTTGAATTTTTGCATTTATAGGATACTGCTTTCAGTTGCTTTTACAACAGCAAGTCCTGCTTGGGTTTGTCACTTGACAAAAGTAATATATAACATACTATGAAAATAAGACTGAGGAGAAAATACTATATACAGAAATGATATCTGATGCAACACAGAATACATTTTTCTGCTAAACAAAAAGCTTTGTCATTGCTATTCAGGTGCCTTGTTAATAACTGCAATCTGTTATATTGTTTCCTTAATATGTTCCTTTTTTTAAAATGTTATTTTATACTAAAATACATTCCTATGCTCCTGTTACTCTGGGTTTTCCAATAGAGCAATCTTTCTAGTTAGGCAGATCAGTGCCTAGGAGTGTGTTATGCTCTGATGTGCAAAAAAGTAATCTTTAATTAAATATATTAACTGGCTACTTTCTGATTTTGAGGAGAAAAAACCTCCATAACCTATTTGTTTTATACAGGGATCAGCCTTTCTTGTGAATTGTGCAAGCAGAATTATGCACAAGCAGCGTTTTCTTATGTAAGTATAAAAGGCCCTCCATTCCACTTCTCCTCCACACTCCCTAAAAAATTCTAGCATTAATGTATTTTATGCTTTCCCTGTTACCATGTTTCTAGCAACTCTGACTTGATGGGAGCACGGCTGGCTGGATCCCATGTTGATACACAGGAGCCTAAGACTAATCCTTTGGTAAGTGTTTTCTAGAATGGTATTTTGTATATTGTCTTAGTAATAAAGAGGGCATATGGAAAAACTTGCGTTCCTTTATTGCAGCTTTTTTTAAGCTCTGTCTTAATGACGTCAAATTTGCCATAGAGAAAGAAACAATTTAGATTATTGGTGTTTGAGATTTTTTTTTTCAGCAAGATTTACATAGCTCATAGGGGCCTCTTTAGTCACTTTCCTCCTCCTCTGTACAGCTGTAACTCTCTGAAATACCAGCTTTTTGGCTGCATTCAGTTCAGCAGCTGCAGCAGCTTCACCAGGCTCAGGCCTTTGTCTCCAGCCTGGAGGCTGGCAGCCCAGGGCTGATGAGGTGGGAAGTTCAGGAAGACATGTGGTGAACGTCTTCAGAATCTGAATGCCTTGATTTTGACTAGAACTTCAGAAACGCGTGCACAATCTGTATAATAGATGCAAGCAAGCCAGAAATCTTATAGGCAGTGTTAGATCCCTAGTGCAGACCCAGCCTTCCTGCCGTGTCTGGTACGTGCTGGATTTATTGTGCTAAACTGCCTGGGAGTCACCCTGTGGGAAAATCAGTGCATCCTGGACACATGAAGGCTTTTCAGATGATCAGGGAGCCCAGGCCACCAGAAACTGAAGCTGTAACTGAAAGCCACAAATCTGCAACTGAAAGTTACAAACGTCAGGGATAATATGCCCAGAGAAGACTACTGTGCTTAAAGTAGCCTTATAAGGGACTTAATAAACTGAGAATTCTGGTCACTGTCCATAAGGTTCTAGTTACTGTCCATACCCAAGTGAAGTCTGAGGATTTGAGGTATTCTCACACTGTTTTTTTTAAATACAAATATTGCTGCCCCAGACTTGCTTTAGCAATGAGTTTCATTCTTGCCTTTGCTAGTGTTGTCCTCCTTCCAATTCCTTTTGTGATCAATATTTGTACCTAAATGTTCAGAAGTTAGATATCTCTTCACACTTTTGCCTTCCCTGATAAGAGTGAGAACTGTCAATCAAGCTAAGACTGCCAGCCCCTTGCAGATGAACTAAAATAAACAGCTAACAGCACATGGGGTTTTCTTTCCCCTTTCACAAGTGGGCCATACAGGCTAAGAAAATACGCAGTGCATGCATTAATTAAGGAGAACGTGGTGTGGTAACTCTTGTCCTTTCTTTCAAAATGCAGGTATCTATTTCGGATGAGCCAGAAACGCTGTACAAGAGATTGTCCCTTTTAGTTAAAGGCCACGATAAAGCTGTGTTGGACAGCTATGAGTATTTTGCAGTGCTTGCAGCTAAAGAACTTGGCATCTCTGTTGAAAAAGTGTAAGTACTGGTCTGTAGAGTGATGTGGTGTCAGATGCTTCTTGTGTCATCTGCTGTAATTCAGGTTATGTGCTTAGCAGTATTTTCTTTTCTTTTCAGAAGACATGGGTGTAATCTAACATTTTTTTTCCTCAGATTATAAATCTAACATTTCTTAGATGACAGCACAGTGATGAGAAAGCAGCAGCAGTTCTACACTTGGCACTGCCACAGAAGTACATTTTAACTACTGGAAGGGTATTGACAGCACTCAAAGTACACTTGCAGGGTTCCAGCTTCCCTGAACTAATGCTGGCTAATACCTGAGTATTTGAGTATTAACCGTGCCCGTGTGAGTTACTAATGAACTGGAACAGTGTTTACTGCTTCCTTGTAGATCTTCTAAATGTTAAATAGGAACAGATTTTGGCATCATCTTTCAGGTAATTTGTATTAGCATCCTTTATATGAACCAAAATTTTCTTTTTGTGCTTTGTTCAGACATAAGCCTCCAAAGAAGATAGAACGATTCACCCTTCTAAAATCTGTACACATTTACAAGAAGCACAGAGTTCAGTATGAAATGAGAACACATTACATGTGTTTGGAGGTAAGAAAGATGTTAAGAAAAAGGATGTTCTAGGTGCACAGTTGAAAGGTGTTAACAGATGTTAGTTCAGAAGTAAATTTACTTGGGTTGGGGAGGAGAAAGCAGGGAATAGCATAAACCAGCTGACCTAGATACATCAAAGGTAACACAAATTATTCTGAATGTAGAGCCTACATAACTTAAAAGGCTGACTTTGACCATTATCTGAAGAGCTGAATGATTACAAAATAAGGTAGAATTGAGTGTTATCTTCACATACTTTACGCTCTTGGTTTCCAAGAATCAATGGGATAGGAGCTTTCTCAGGAAGGGAAGATGATGCAGCTAAATCATTGTCATTATCAGTCACTAAGGGTTCTGCTCTTGCTGTTTGTCTGATGTTTTTGAACATACATGCTTTTGCCCTATGCAACATCATGTGGCAAACTGTAAACTGCATGGGGGAAATACAAGAAAGGAAGCATCTACAAACCGCTAGCTCTATGGCTGATGACACAGACTTCTCTATGGTTTAGAATGCAGCTGTGGTTGACTTTCTTAGAAGAAGGGTTTACTGCCAGCATTTTGTGGCTTCTGGGCATCTTACTGAATGTTTGCACAGGGCTTGGCAAAATGAGACTTTGCTTTCAGTCCCCAGACTTTAGGTCAGTACAAATGGCTGCCTGTAGACCATAAGCACTATTTTTGCCATCCAGGATCTCCTGGTTTGAGTTAGAACCAGGACAGGGTTAGATCAGTTAGGTCTGGTGGATTGAATCTAAACCTCGATACTGGAGAAACTAGAAAATCCATTATTCAGTGGAATTGTGGAGGTGCAGGGATTTATAGCAAGCTTGAACTTTGAGAGTAACGAAAGCTGGTAATTCTTAGAATCAGAGAATGGTTTGGGTTGGAAGGGACCTTAAAGTTCATCTAGTTCCAACCGCCCTGCCATGGGCAGGGACACCTCCCATTACAAGGTGTCTTGCACTTTCTTGCATAATCTGTAATTAATTTCATCCAATACCTGCAGTGTTAAGATCCATCACTTCCATCATCAGTGCATGTGGTCACAGACAGTACGCACAGTCCCTCTGGAGTGAAAAAACTACTTCATTGTTGTGTCAAAACTTGTGTACAGCTCAGCTGCCTCTGTTCAGTATTATGGAAGCTGCCCTCCTGTGAGATGTCTACTCCCACGGCAAGAATTAGAGAAGTTAGGGCAAACTTTTCTTCAAGTATTAATAATAGTAGTTGATTTTTAAAACCCATTACTTCTGTTGTAGTTAAAATACCTAACAAGCAGTACTGCTGCAGTTTACTTGGAGTATGTTCAACGAAACTTACCTGAAGGGGTTGCCATGGAAGTAAAAAAGGTAAGTTTCCACTTCACATTATTAACTGTTATAAAATCATAGAATCATTAAGGTTGGTAAAAAATCTCTAAGATCAAGTCCAACCGTCAAACCAACACTGACCACTAAACCATGTCCTGAAGTGCCACATCTACAAATTCTTTTGAACACCTCCAGGAATTATGACTCCACCACTTCCCTGGGCAGCCTGTTTCAGTGCTTTACCACTCAGTAAAGAAATTTTTCCTAATCCAATCTAAACTTCCCCTAGCGCAACTTAAGGCCATTTCCTCTTGTCCTATCAGCAGTTACTTGGGAGAAGAGAGCAACACCCACCTCTCTACAGCCTCCTTTCAGGTAGTTGTAGAGAGCAATAACATTTCCCTGTTATGAGACTTAGGTCCTGGTGCAAGTACCAGTAACTACTGAAATCTTTAGAAAGCCAGCAGAGGAAATGTGTGTAGTTCAGAAGGAACGTTTTTCAAAGTATTGAAGGGTAAGGAGGCGGTATTGCTTGAGAATGCCACTAGGTGGCATTTTTAATCTGATAAATATCTGAAACCAGATACAAATACCTGAAATCTGTATAAAGCAAGGTACTTAGATGTTAGCTAGCTGGTATAATACGTGGTCGCTTTGCTTTCCTTTTAGACTAAGATAGAGAAAATACCTGAACACATTCAGAAACCGGTTTGGGATACGCTACCTCAAGTAGAAGAAACTGAAGTCAAGTCATGAAGTCACCAGGTACTTGGCTCCATTAGTTGCTCTTATCAACCTAATTTACTGAGCCAGTCTACTGTTAAATAAAAGTTCTCTTATAAAGTAATTATATAAACTCTGGTTTCATTGAGTTATTTTTCATCATAACCTCAGTACAGGTAGACTGAACGGCTATAAAGAAGTTTGACTGTACTCTGTGATCAAGAACTATGGTCACCTATAATATATTTGTAGAAAGGTAAAATTTATATATATACAAGTATGTACATATAAAAATGTAAAAATTCTCAGTCTCCTTTTGATACTAAATGGCTTCCAAATTCTGAAATACTCGCAAAAATCCACTTTGTTTGTGTAATTTTTAATGTTATGGATGCCAGATTGTTACACACTTTTTGCTGTAGCACCTTTGAAGTAACTGAATCCCAGGTGTACGTACAGCTTGCATATTAACTTTTTAAGTCAAAAGCCACAATCTTAGAGGACACTGAGGCATATTGAGACTTTTCTAGGCTCCTCCATTTCCAGTAGCCTCGTTTCCCGTCTTATTAACTGCCTGCTAACAGAAGTACACAGCGCTTACAGTATAAAGCTCAGACTTCCACAGGCTTATGTCTCTTTAACTTAACCGAAGTGCTTGTAGAACCATGTTGCAAAGCAAATGGATACCAGAAGGTGCCATTGTGGCTAGGACAAGCAGTGGACTGTTTTAGCTCGCTACAGGGAAAGCTGTGGCCTTGCTCTAAACTGGCTGGGTTGGTTATTGTGTAAACCGAGTCTAGCTGGACACGGCTTGTGCTTAGAGGGGAAAACCAGTCCCAATAGCAAAAGAGTGCTCAACTGCTTTGAAGGTTAGTTCACTGTGAATCAGAGGAGATAATACCAGGTGCAAAGCCATCATCGGCTTTACCTTCAGACTGCTTTAAGCACTTCTACATTTACTAGGTTAGCAGGAAGGTCACAGCTGCAGGAATCTGCTTCAGTATTATGGGAGTGGCTTTGATTTGACCGCTATTAAAAGAATTTACAGAAGGAATAGCCAACTGGGTCACAAGACAAGATAATCAGAGATGGTGGAGCACTCAGGGGTTTATACAGTCATGAAAGAAAAGAAGCCCAGTGTTATTATCTGACAAAAATGGACGCTTCAGATGAAAAATAGCTGAAAGACAAGAAACCAAGCTTGTGTGTGAAGATTGTCTGCATTTTCTAGCTATAGAGAGGCCTGAAGCTGTTTTAGGAGAGACATTTCAAGAAAGTCAATATAGCTGCTATCACTTGTGATGGAAAGGAAGCTGCCCGTGTGCACATCTTCTAGAATATAGAATCATTAAGGTTGGAAAAGACCTCTGAGATCATATATTCTTCCAAAAGAAAAAATAACAGGAAGATAATCTAAGCCCTTATGGGAAGATACAGTACCTAGTTTTCCCTTCAAGTTATTTTCTTTCCTCAGTTTCAAGCTATTCTTTCTTTCTCTCATTCCTAGTACTCAGTCACAATAGCATTTCTTAAAGTCATGTCAGACACTGTGTAACAAGAAGGAAGAAATTGTGAGCTGACCTGGTTAAATAAAGCTGGTGCTTCAGAACAGCCTCTTTCAAATCTGTATTCTATTTTCTTCAAATTTGCCATCCTTCCGTGGTTTAATTTTGTATAAGCCACCCGCCAAGTTCAAGCCATATGTAGTATTGAAATGTGACAGTGCTCAGTACTAAGTCTTTCCACATCTTGGTTTGATGCATGGTAAGATTAAGAGATTGTCTTTTATTGCCTTTGGTGTTCTACTCTTAGCCTGCAGTTTTGGGCTGAATGGCCAGTCAGCATGGCTTTTCAGTTGGCTCAGAGTTTTAGCTATCACACCTAAGTAGAAATGGACTTGGGAGACTTAGAAAGTATTAACCCATGTAAGTAACCACCTGAGAGAATCACAGAATCTTAGAATGGTAAGAGTTGGAAAGGACCTCTGAAGAGCATCTAGTCCAACACCCCTGCTAGAGCAGGATCACCTAGAGTAGATCACATAGTCCAGATGGGTTTTGAAAGTCTCCAGACAGGGAGATTCCACGACCTCTCTGGGCAGCCTGTTCCAGTGCTCTGTCACCCTCACAGTACAGAAATATTTCCTTATGTTTAGGTTGAACCTCTTGTTTACTAGTTTGTGACCATTGCCCCTTGTCCTGTCACTGGGCACCACTGAGAAGAGTCTGGCCCCATCCTTCTGACACCTCCCTTTAGGTATTTATAAGCATTGATGAGAGCCCCCCTCAGCCTCCTCAGTGCTAAACAGACCCAGCTCTCTCAGCCTTTCCTTGTATGGTAGATGCTCTAGTTCCCTAATCATCTTAGTGGCCCTATGATGGACTCTTTCCAGTAGTTCCTTGTCCCTCTTGAACTGGGAGCCCAGAATTGGCCACAATACCCCAAGAAGGGATACTTGATCTTGGGAAAGGTATATTATTAGAGAATTTCTTGCTTCCAGTCTCATCATATGTTGAGGAAAACCAGTGTACATATAAAGTGGTCTCTGGACCTTAACTATGTTGACGGAGCCATAGCTAACTGCCCTCACAGAGCATCCACCCCAAAACAAGCAGAATGACCTATGCAGAGACTGACTATTACACACCAGTATTTACTGGTCTTCTAACCTCAGTAGGCCACACTTCTCATCCATATTTCTTCCTCTATGAAATTTCCTCCCTTTTAAGATCATGATCCTTCCCTACTTGCTCTGTCCTCCCCTCCATGTTTAGAGGGTTCTTAAGGCATAACAACATTTTTGTCTTTAGTTATGTTTTTGCATAACGCTGTAACTGTGCAAAACACTCTGATAATCATTTTCCATCTACTAATGTGGCTTCTGACTTTCACAGCATGTTCTGGATGTTCACTTAAACTTCAGATAAACTATTTCCATTCTTTACTTTTCCCATTCTTTTACCACACTTCTCCAATTTTGCTTTTTGCGGTGTTTCTTAGCAAGTACTAGCAGCAAGACTCCAGGCATTGCTTTAGGTCTTCTCTCAAGTCATCTTTCAACCTACTGACCATCTCATCTCATTTTCAATCAGAACATTTTTAGCTGAACTTCAGAGGAAGTTAATAAAAATGCCATGCTTCTTAGCACTTATAAACATCAGTGTTTGAAGCATGCTGTATTCTGTCCTTAGGAGTAAGACATCCAAAGCTTTAATGATTCCTGTCTGAAGGGCCTGCTTTTCCATTCATAGAGCAAAATTGCCTGAGTTGGTGATTTCATTCCCTGAAATAAAGGCAGCGTATGCCACACGGGATGTTCTGTGCATCACAGCAAAGCATTCCCACCTTCCTAGAACTCCAGCTTGAATCTGAAAGAGTCAAACCACTGTCAGTATCGCTGTATGTGTAAACTAGCACTTCCCCCTTAAGGAGAGAGGGAGAGGTTTTCAGCCCTGGAATGGAACTAAATCCTTAGGATCAGTTCAATATCCCTGCCTTTTTTATAAAGGAAAGATGGATGAAAAGACTTGACAGCATGCAGTAGCAAAGCCTGACTTGCAATATCCGGTAGCCTGCAGTCTCACCCTGTCAGCAGGACACAGATTCTTAACCCGGCTGCTCTCACTCCTAGCTGATACTTCATTAGTCCCATCTAGTTTAACCCAAGTCAGTCATTCAGAGGAGATTTTTAAATGTTTGGTTAAGCTATTGCTCTTTCTAGATGGAGTTTTACTTGGGCAACAATAAACCTTCAGCCTAACTACCTTTCCTTTCCTGCTGCAGTTCAGCTTTCCCTGTAATCTGTGTGTGGCATTCAAGGAGGGACTACTCTAGTCTGAAATCCAGTCAGGTTCCTTCTACCCCTTTGCACGCAGCTGTATTCAGTTGTAGCCTGCTGGTATACTCTCACTGAGCACTTCAGAACGTCTTCAATAGAAAAGAACTGAAAATAACAACACAGACCAATGAGCAAAAACTGATAAAGTCTTCCCTTGTTTAAAGGTTAAGGCAGACAAGCCAAACTATTTGCATTAACAGAAAGAAATGGTGCATTTCTGAGTACAGTTCCTCACTGTTAAAAGACTGTTTTATGACCATCCTCAAGCTTGTATGGGTAGATGTCTAGCATTACCTGCCAGTGTGAGGAAATACTTTCCCAAGAGTCATAGAAAACAGGTGCCATGTAGAGCTGTTACAGAAACCCACAGAGTAGTAGCAAATACTAAGAAAAGTATCATGAAAGCAGTTGCCAGATATGACAGTGAAACTTCATCATTCCATTGGTGGTTAGACTGTCTCAAGCAAAATAGGAGCTGTACTAAATATTGGCACTGAAAATAGACAAGTTTTCGAGTCCATTCCATCTTTAAAATCCTTGGTCACTGCCAGTAAGCTGGAGGTGGATTTCCTTCCACAAATACTTTGTGACTAACAGCTGCCAGCCTACTTTAGGTGTCAAAAAATATAGAGACCAATATATTATGTAAATCATAGAATCATTCTGGTTGGAAGAGACCTTTAAAAACTTCAATTCCAACTGTTAACCCACCACTGCCAGGTCACCACTAAACCATGTCCCTCAGCACCACATCTACATGTCCTTTAAATATCTCTGGAGATAGTGACTCCACTATTTCCCTGGACAGCCTGTTCCAGGGCTTGACAACCCTTTTGGTGAAAAAAAAATTCCTATTATCCAACCTAAACTTCCCCTGGTGCAATTTGAGGCTGTTTCCTGTTATCCTATTGCTTGTTACATGAGAGAACAGATTGACCTNGGCCAGGATGCTGCTGGCCACCTTGGCTACCTGGGCACACTGCTGGCTCATATTTACTGGCTACTGACCAATACCCCCAGGTCCTTTTCCGCTGGGCAGCTTTCCAGCCATTCTTCCCCCAGCCTGTAGCTTGCATGGGGTTGTGACACAAGTGAGGAGCTGGCACTTGGCCTTGTTGAGTCTCATACCATTGGCCTTGGCACATCGATCCAACCTGTCCAGATCCATCTGTAGAGCCTCCCAGCTTTCAAGCAGATCAACACACCCACCTAACTTGGTGTCATCTGCAAACTTAGTGGGAGTGCCCTCGATCCCCTCGTCCAGATCACTGATAAAGATATGAAACAGAACTGGCCCTAATCCTGAGCCCTGGGGAACACCGCTTGTCACTGGCCACCAACTGGATTGAACTTAAATGATACAGAACAGCTGCTAGTGCAATTTTCAGGTTTGTAGAATAATCTAAAATTATACCCTGAGCACTTGCGTTACTTTTCTTTGAACCATTAAAAAATTGTCAGGAAGGCTCTGCCCAAAGGCAGTTGTGACAGAATCCTATTACTTACAGATTAAACATGGTTTTAAAACAGTCTAAATGATCCTGCGTTTCCAAGATACCCAGGGTTCATTTGCCATATAACTGTATCTTTCAGTACAAAAAGACTGTATGAACGGTGATTTCTATATCATTTAGTGAGGTATTTCAAGACCCTAATTTATTCTCAGCATTTCTTCAAGATGCTCTAAAGCATGTATTTCCCTTTCTTATACATGCCAGGGGCCATCAGTCATGCCTGGAATGTTACTTCAATTTTGGTTTCTATGGTTAGTCTTAATCATAGCACCACCACAACTTAATTGCTGTGTTAGCTTTAATGTGACTATACCACGAGCTTCTTGCTTTAGAAGCCTTTCCTGCTGTGTTTTCATGTGCTGGGAAATTAATTACTGTCTGTTACTGCAGAGAGCACTGAGGGTGCTGCAAGTCCAGGGGAAAGTCATTTACCCAAAAAGTTGTGACATGAGAAGGTTTTGCTCTTTGTTTAGTATAAAAACTGTAGTTAAACCTGTTTCAAGTCTGCTATTGTCATAGATCAAACTGCACTGAAAGAGGCAGTCTAGTATTCATCCCTTCAAATTAGAAATTTGGGACTAGAACCTCACATGGCTTTTCCTAGCAAGCACCATTAGGAAATGCCACCCTTCCTTTAGTTCCCATGGTTTTGCAGCCACAAAAATAGCACAGTTGCCTTTCAAAAACAGCTTTCCTGACATAAAAGTTGGGGAGATTTCTCACTCCTGTTTAAACGTTTCGTCCTCAGATTTCCTTCTGACTATTTCATTGTGGTCTTCTCAAGTTCAGGGTGGGTTTTTTTGCTTTGGGGTTGGTTTTGGAGGTTTGGGGGATTTTTTTGCTTGGGGTTGGTCTTTTTTTTTCGGTTGGTTGGTTTGTTGTTTTTTTTTTTCCACAAAAACCAGTATTCACCCTTGCCCATTTGTGTGGTGAAAAGTGGAAATTCCATTTCTGACAGTCATTTATAAGCCAGCCGTGGTACATCACGAAGGCCCTCAGAGGATGTGAGTGTATGACAGCCCAGCAATGCACCAGGGAATGGCTGCACCCCTGTATGCCCATATATACTCACTACCTTAGCTGACCCAGTTTAAGGTATAGGAATCGGAGCGATACTTCATTTACAGTAAGAATATGAAAAAAAAACCCTTTTAATACAAGCAATTTCTTTATTCGGGTAGGTGCACGCAGCGCATGTAATGTTTCTTTTCTATTTACATTTTTCTACACACTTCTGTACAGTAGGAGGACAGGATTATGGGATTTGGGGGTTTGTGTCCCCCTGAAAATGAAGTTACAGTCTCGCTGTTCAAAACTCTTAGTTCTCGTAACAAAAAGCCCCTTTCTTTGGAAATGTTATGTATTGAATTACAGGAAACACGATTGATAAAAAGTGCATGTTTTCTTCTATTTGAATAAAACGCTACTTGATAGTATCAAAAAGCACACAATCAGTGTATCATATCGGCTGATGCAAGGTCTTTCACACATCAGCGCATTATTATCACTCATCTTTCATTCCCTCCTGCCATGTAAACATTAACTCTTCTTTGCTTCAGTATTAGACTACGTTTCTGATTCAAAGTAATAGTTTTTTTTAATGTTAGTTACTGAAAATATTCATAGAGCTTTTTCTCTAAGCCATCAGAGTACAGAAGTTTCACCTTTTGCTCAGAGAATGTTAAAATATCTACATTATAGAGACACGGTGATATTATAACTGAGTAACACCAACAAGGCTCCAAACATGTACAGCAACTTCAGGTACCTAGAACTGAGGAGAGCTGCTTTAGCCTGAGGTGGTCATGCTGATAAGAAATTAAAGAGCAGGTGCTTTAGTTTGCCATCAAAAATCAAACACAGCGATTAAACTTTCAGACCAAAACAATCATTCTGTATTATCCAAGAGGGAACATTGTAAAAATAAAAACATAGATTAGTTCAGTAACTACTTGGGAGAAAAATTAATTACAGTATTTTAAACAGGATCAGTTTTAAGCTGACCAATTCTTTCCTAACATTGGCACCCACCCAACAGCAGAGAAAGTCACGATATAGATTTCTTTCTTCTCTAATGTCTCATTCAAAACTACACCTTCACCTGCAAACAGTTGATAACCTGTCCCAACGCAAGGTATCAAAGGTCAAAAAACCTGGTCTTACATACTCTCTCCAAACCATTTTCAACAAGCTGGGCATGGATGTACTGCAGGACTACTTTGAAACACTGCAGAGAATGTTTCTCTTTTTTCTGGGTGTCTACAGAAGGTTTAGGGCTGTCTTCATCCCCTTCTTTCACATTTGATTTTCAATTTCTGGCATACAAGCTGGGAAGCACGTGCCTATCAAGCTGTCAGTTAAGCTATCCTACTGTATTATATATGCTTCTATATAAAATGTCCATGGGCTGGGGTTGTTTTAAGCTAATGTTGCTATAGCCAGCACACAGATTCAGGCAGTTTATCTGGTTAGTGTACCTTGGATCTTTCCAAAATGCTTCCCCCTACTTCAAAACAAACGAAAGTTTTCACAGCCTCTAAGATGCTATCTTATTCTCCATATGCCGTATTTTTTCAGTGTGTAAGCTTGGTAGTTCTTTAAAGAATACTAAGTTCATTGTAGTGTGTTTTTATATCACCATATATTATAGTAACTGTGTAAGGAATCACAGTGCTAGTAAATATGTGAGCCTTTTTATTGTCAAAAGAGTTGCATCTTGATTTTCAACTCCATCGCTCAAAACGGCTCACGCTGGGGAAAAACAAATGTGGCAAAGCAGTTCCTAAACCTAGTTTCCATCAGCAAAATAAGAATATTAGGCTAAATATGGCTATTTGAGAACAGATGTTTAATGCAAAAGCACCCAGTAGTTCTGTTCTTAGCTAAATTCGTTTTGCTTAAGAATAAACAAGCAACTTGTATATATAAGGAAAAAATATTTGCCTGAATAACTTTTTGTTGATAATTAATGCTAGAGAAAGAGGGATAAAGAATTTTTTAAAAATCTATTTCCTTAAATGTGGCCGTGCTCTGCTCTTTCAGTAGGTCAGCGTAACACCTCCAGTTAGCTTCAAGGGGTGAGTGTGTTACTCTGTGGAAGATAACAGCATCATTCTTTCACCAAAAAAGTCATGCCACGTCCTGAAAGTCCTGCAGCTGAACTGCTCTGCTGAAATGGCCAACTCCAGAGGTACTCATGTCCTTGCGCAGAGAACTTCCAGCTTTAAGTAGCCTGTGAGTAGAAAATTTGGGGTTTTTTGTGATAGAAATTTCATTTTATATTTTAAGTCAGCAGCTGCCAAACACTGTATTTGGTCATGGCTCTGCTTTTTTTATTTTCACTGGTATTTCTTGTTATTCTCTGCATTTATGCAAATGGCACACTGAGGCAACATCAAGGTACTTGACTTTGCATAGGTGCCAGCTGTTACCAGGAAAGGAGGCACATATAGAAAGGGGCAACAGAGAAGATTAAGCAAGGGCAGACTGAGATGAAGGAAGAAATGAACTCCTCTCTCACCCTTCACATTGCTTCAAGGCAGTATCTTTAAGAGTTAAGCATTTTTCTTTTTATTATATAGCACAGAACAGTATATAGTAAATAAATCAACATTCAACTTTATAAGCTATATGCTACGTCCGTGGTGTAACTTAATGCTGCCTAAGTAACTTGGGGCAAAATGATTTAAAGTTTAGCTCTCTGCTTGTGCGTTTGGATAGGAAAAGAGTGTGATCAATACATTTAACCCTAATGAAAAAATGGTATCTCACAAGGGAAAAAGCAAAAGCAGAAGTAGAAAAGTGGGGATGAATAATAAAAAAGTGAGTCTCTGCGCTGAGAAGTGAGAGAGAAAAAATGAAGGCAGTAAGCTAGCGATGAGGGATCCATTATGTTCAGGTTAGCAGAGTTCTCTGAAATAAAGGAAGCAGCTTTTATAAGCCATGTGTCTCTGGAACATGTCACACAGATCAAAGTGCTGAAGACACACAGGTAGCAGCAGCAGACTTCTGCTGACAGGGTTTAATAGTGGCTGCTGACAGAATGAGGTCAGCAGAACAGATTACAAATAATTCCAGCTTTTTGCCTTGGTTTTCTTTCCATTCTTATTGCTGAAATCAAAGATGCGGGTCTTTGAGAAAATGTGCAAAACAAACACTGCTGGTGACATGTTACCACGCTAGCAACTAGAAGCTCCTCTGTAAGTGATGTGATTTCACTCCTTCAGAAATGCAAGCTCAGCTAGCAACTTGGTTTAAAATGTCTAAGTTGAGGGAGTGATTATGAATGGCGTTTCATTTAGCACAGAAAAGCTGGGGAGACAGCCTCCGGGGAACCCTGCTGCATTTCCCTGCCCTGTGTCCTGTGGATTATCATACCACAGCTGGTGGCGACATGCTCTCTGGTCTGATGGGACATCAAGGTCAGTGCTGCTCTGCTGCTTGTGCCTCACCACAGAGCAGCTGAGGTGTCAACCTCCTGGGGAGCAGGTCTTCTAAGGCACCTTTCTGAACAGCAGCACCATGTTTTTAAAGTAGTTCAATTTTAATCCTAAGCACCAAATGCTGCCCAAGCAGGGCCCTTCTCACACAATGTGTGGGGAAGAGGGAGTGGAGCAGAAAGGGAGCAGCACTTCTAGGAGTATAAGTGGTTTCAATGGTTAAATTGAAGTCAGGATGAAGGAAAATGGGGTGACAGTAGATAGTACACTACAGGCCCAAATCTTGTAAACTGGTAGAAGAAACTCCCTGTTTTTGTCAAAAGAAGTGTGAATAAATGATCACAGAAGCAAGTGCTGGCATTCAGATCGTCATGAAAGAACAAGATTAATGCATTTTTAATTCATAAGGCAACATTAGAAAGCAGAACGAAACTCAACTAAGTTTTGTGAAGTGTTATCATAGCCAGAATTTTTTAAAGGATTTACAAACAATGCTTAAATCCAAGCTATATCCCTATTACCACCAAGTTCCTTTAATTTCCCCTTTTTGTTTTAACACATATCTGAAGGCACAGGCTTCTAGCTACTCTCTACCTTAGCAGCTGTGCCCAAGTTCGGTCCCCAAAAAGCTCCTGAGCCCTCAAGGTTCAAGAGGAAACAAAAGACTCCCGCTCTTCCTGCTGTCTCCTGATGCCAAACTGTAGAAGCCTGTAAGAAACAATTATTGCAATAGACAAATAAAGCTCCTTTTTCACACTTCTAACAGAGGTAGGATTGATTGGCAGCATTTTTCCTCTTACAGAGCATGGCTGCCAACTCCACAAAAAAACTGGTAGCTGGAAATCGTTTATTATTGTTTATATTATTTATATTTATTAATTTTATTGCTGTTACACATGTTGGCCTTGACAGAGCCTGCTGAGGCAATGGCTGCTGCTGGGCCACAGCTACTACCACTCACATAGAGCTGCTGGGAGGTTCTCGGTAAACCGGGTCAGTAGAGTGATTTGGATTAAGACAACTCCCTCCAAACCAGAATGGTTTATCTGTAAAGTTGGTCAGACGGGCAGACAGTGGTAGTAACAACACCCAGGAGTAACTCCGGGAGGCTTCTGTGGGACTGAAGTGCAGTAACAGGCTCTCTCGCTTCAGTCAAATCCACCCATGCCCTCAAGTCAAGAGACTAGCTAGAAGCTCCACTCACCCACAGCTAAACCATTTTTCCCCAGAATACTCGATGCCTCCATCCTATATGGAATTACCTCCCTTTCACTGAGTTCTGGCACTCTTTCCTCCAGGAGACAAACTGGAATCTATCGTGTGCACTTCACAGGAGGGAAAGCATCGGTGGACGCAGATGCACCAGAGCCCCGTTCATAGCCCCTCCTTACTGAAGACCAGAGGAGTTTCTGTCAGGTCCTGCAGAAACACGGGAATATAACAAAGAACTTCAAAGCAAAGAAGTGAGCTTGACTTAGTTTCCTCTTTGACATAGTATAAGGTGGTTTCTGGGGAACTGTGTATCCTCGTACAACAAAGCATTAAACTTCACCCTTACAGCCACGTTCGGTAAGATTCAGCAGTAAGATGTTAGAAGGTCCAGAATTTAGCATGATTTCACTTGGAGCTTTTGATTTTACCTTATAGATTAAACCAGCCCGAACATTAAGGACATCTGTTGGGCCTCTTCTTCCTCCTCCTCCTCCTCTAGCCTCACTGTAGAGGTTTCCCCAGACAACGTGTCGGTTTTAGCAAAGCACAGCAGATCATGGGCCAGGTCAGGAAGGTGCAGTAGCTCAAGCGGTGTCTACATGTAATGCACCACTTGCGGTGTTGCCCTTCGTATACCGAGCATCAGTCGCTCAGGCCAGACTGCATTTCGGTTATTACTGCTTCTGTATCTAAACAGGGACCAGGACCAACGTTGCATTAATCTGTAACGCTGCGAGAATTAAAAAAAAAAATTATTCACGTGAATAAAGCTCAGAGCTTCCTCTGAGCGACCGCTTCTCGAGCGGAAATCGGAGCCTCTGCAAATGCCCCGCACCATCCTCATGTATCTGGAAAGGGTATTACGCCAGTAATACACCATGGCTCCGCGGGGCAGCGAGGGCAGCGCCCGCAGGAAAGCAGCAGGTCTCCAGCAGCTCCTCCGCCCGCCCCAGCGCCAGCCGGTACCGCGGTGGCACCCG
>VZZY01007347.1:42925-96190 GCA_013400335.1 Eurystomus gularis | reverse complement strand
AAGCCCACTGCTGAAGGCGCGACATCCGCCATCACCGGGGCGGTGCCGGCCCTGCCGTACGGCAGCGCGACAGCGGCGCGCTAGGAGCGTGCCGTAAAGCGCGGCGGAGCGGCCCCGCGTGTGTTGGCGGTGGAGCGGCATGGGGAAGCGGCGGGGCGGGCGGGAGCTGCTCCGCACCCTGAGCAAGAAGCAGAAGAAGCACCTGAGGGAGTTCGGGGAGGAACACCCTTTCTATGACAAGTGAGTCTGGCTGGCTTCGAGCGGGACCGGCTGCCCTGGGGCTCCAGGCCCGAGCGGCCCCGCTCCGCCCGCGGCAGCGGCTGCTCCCGCTCCTCCTTTCCCTGGGCGCCCGCGGGAAGGAGGGGAGGTGCATCTGCATTTCGCGCTGTCCCTCGTGAGCTTGGAATCCCGAAAAAAGAAGGGAAAGCAGAAAAATCTCCGATTTGCTGGCAGTGAGTGTCGTAAAGTCTGCTCGTGCGGGCCGGGGGCTGCCGCGGGGAGCGCAGGAGCCTGAGTTCGGCTCCGGTTTTGGCGCTGGGTCGGTCCCTCGGCTTGGCAGGACCCCAGCTTTCCCGCTGGCTCTCCCACACCCCGTCGTGATCTCGCAAAGGCTGCTCGAATACGGCACTGAAGGCCTTGTGTGGCCAGAACCGCGGGTTCCTCGGCAGGACGCCCGTCTGTCGAAGGGGACCGCGCTTCTGGAGCCCCTGTCAGCTGGCCGGGGTGAGCCGCTTAGTCCAGATGCTGTGTGCTGCTTATGAAGCCTTAGAAGCCTGTGAGGAAGACACTCGTCAGGTCACCTGTTCGGTTTCACGTTGTATACCTTTAGTAGCAGACAAATAGCGTTAAGATCTGTTATTTGTGGCTACTCTGGGACACACACCTGGCGTGTGTCATTTGGGGTGGGAGGCAAACGCTCCTGGCCTGCCGGGGTGCGGTGTCCTGTGCTGTGTCCTGTGCCTCACCTTGTGCAGTGACGCTCTGTCCCACTCAAGGCTCTTCATCTTTTTGCAAGAGTTGAGGTTAGTTCAAGCCCAGGTTGTACAGTGTCTTGTTTGCAGAATTGCAGTCCCAACACTGATTAATTAATGCTGGTTTTCCTGTAGTGTGTGTCTTTTTCCCAATTCACCGATCAATACTTAGAGCTAGAGGTGGGCTCTTGCGCTGGTTAACTGTGTTGTACAAACTACCTGTGTAGTTAGATTCCTTGTATTCCTTTTAACACCTCGTGTTCTGATTTAAATCTTCTGGTTAAAGCCAGATTCTACTTTAAAACATTTCACTTCTTGATCAGTTACAGTACTTGAACAGTTAGGCTTCACATACGGAGTGTAGTGTCACCTGAGAGAGTGACCTTTCTGGGTAAGTGCTGACTCTGTTTTCTTAGGGAGAGTTGTGTGATGCTTTACTTTTAAGCTTTCTAATACTTGTATAACTCTTCAATTCCTTCTCCCTGCTCACTTCTTTCATCCTATGTGTAACATCATTGACAGAGTAAGATATTTCAGTGCTTTCTTTTCAGGGTTTCTGGAAGACCAGAGGCAACTCAAATCTGTGAACTGGTAATATATTTTTATTTCTTCCTTACTTTCATCTTTGTGTAGTTCAGTGATGTGAAACACTTAGCATGTCATGTTACCAAGTCATTCAGGCTGATTAAGTTGTTCCCTTTAGAAGATCTGTGTTTAGGAGGAAAAAAATGAATGTGATTTTTGTGTAGCTCAGAATTGTTCTCTACAGCGTCTAACTCAAAACTATAATACCATGAGGGGGCAGAAGCAGCAGGAAATAACATAGCTGTTCCTGGCGGTTTTGTATATTACTTAGTCACAGTGAAAAGTAAATTGTGTTTTAATAATGTTAATAAACTTAACGTTAAATGAATTATGAGATTTTTTTCTCTGTTGAACAGAGAAATATGTTAATGCTTATTTCTCTTCTTCGGATTGCCAGTGCTTTACTTTTCTTTCAGTCAGGATCTGGTAACCTTCTTTATCATCAGATTGATAGAAGACTTCAATGTTTCAGTGTGGAAAAAATAATTATTCTGGTTCGGTTGTTTCCTTTAGCAATTTTGTGCATTAATATAATCTTTACTGTTTTTTCCTTTTGGGGCTGAAAGGAACTAAGAAAGGAGTACATGGCGCTCTGCTTATACTCCTGGTTTCACTGTAGTTTTGGCTATCACCTGGCACACTGTTGTTGGTTTGTGCGAGCCCAGGACAGAGCCATCTCCAAGCCTGAATTGTTTGCAGCTTAGAGCTTTACAGCTGAGCCAAACCCAACAACTCCCTGGTGGACTAATGGCAACTGATGGCTACTTCACATACCTTCTTGAAAGCCAGAAGAATTTTCAGTGTGCTCTGTCCCTTGCGTGTGTGCCTCTCTACAATTTTTGCTCTTTGTGTGGTTTTCTTAGGAAAACCCAGTGCCAGTTCAGTGAATGCCTTGTCTGTGGAGATCAAATGCACTCACTCAGCTGAGACTGAAAGAACCAAGTGTTGTGATGCTCTAAGTCAAATCAGTGAAGAATGAGGCACTTCAGCCTCAGTCTACCAAGATGCTTTCAGAGTTTAAATGTTCAGCATAGTTATTTGCATAAAGTGGTGGTTTTTGGAAAATTCCATTGCATCTGCATAGGCGTAGGATGGGAGAGGGAAAACATAACATTTTAACTAGAGGTGAGGGTATTTGCCTGCTAATAGAGTGTTACCATTGTTGCTGTTACACTTGTGTTTTCCCTTCCAGTCTGATAATTCTGATAAATCGAGTGCAGAAAGTGATTCAGAGACTGAAGTGGAAAAGGTCTCTGTATATCATAAGCTCCTGGCTACCCTGAAGACCTCTCCCGAGTCTGAGAGTGAGGAAGAGGAAGATGAAAGTGAATCAGAAGAAGGTGGGGAAAGTGAGGCAGAAATGGACAGCGAAGGGTCCCATGAGACCAGAGAAGCAGATGGAGGTGAAGAAGATAAGAATGATGTACCAGAGCAGAAAGAAGGTACTTTTTCTTTTCCCATGCTTTGGTAAATGTTTGTTTCTGTTAAAAAGTCTGAATAACATATGCTTTTAGCCAGGATTCTGGTGTAGACTGTCTTGTTGGCTGGGTGCTCTTCTAGCTTGGAGATTCTGTTGCTCCATTGCCTCGGTGTGGGTGGGAGCAGCAGCTGCTGAGGGATTTAGCAGGGGAGAGGGTAGCTGTGCTCATTTTCCGGCAGACAGCCGGCTGCTGCTTCCTCAGATGTTGTTTGTGCGGCAGCACAGAGGAAATCCACATGGAGCAGCATACCAGGGGTTCTCACCCACTCATGGGAGACGCAAGCTGTTCTCTCACACAGCATCTGGTTTGGCTGCTGCCACCGAGAGGAGGGAAAGGTTTGCCTCATAGCAGAAGACAGGATATGTAAATTGGAAGGAAACCTCCTTTATGACGAGGCATCTTCATTCATGAAGTCTGCAAAGAAATTCTGGGAGAGAGGAGTCAACTTTTTATTGTTTTCAGTTATTTGGGATCTTTGGAAACTAAAACTTGTATTCCCCAAATAGGTCATTTCTTTAATTTTCTCTAGGGAAACGTTGTGTGTTATTTAACAATTGGCATGCTAGCCAAAAGTCTTCTTTGCTACAGAATACAAACCTGTATCTTTTTGGGTAGAGTATTGGGAGAAAAAAGAACAGGTAACTCAAAGAGAACCACCTAGCTAGCAAGAGGTGGACAGACAGTATCTTTTCCAGGAGAATATAATATAACCGATTTCTCTCTGTAACAATTCACAGCTACAGCCACAGCAGAGCAGGTACTTGGCCAGGAGCAGACTGATGGCGCAGATACCTCTTGTGACCTAAGTCATGGAGTAATTGAAGAGTTTACTGATGTGAAACATGAATCTGAATTTAGCTTGGAAACCAATTTCATGGAAGAGGAGAGTGGAGATTGCAATGCAGACAAGAGAGACAGCAATTCTTCACAAGCTTTTTCGGAAGGTAAAACAGTATGTTTGTGTTCAGTGATCTGCCTCTAGAGGAGTGTCTGTAAGCGTGTGTAAATTATCCAACACCCTAACAATACACCGTATAGCTTCTGAGTTCTTCTGCTACATTATTCATTGTATTGCCCACTTGTGAACTGATTCCATAAGGGGCGCTTAACACAAATGCAGACATATCACTGAACCATTTGTTTTCTGTAGCCCCTGTGGACTGGGGTTCATGTGCAGTTTCTCTTACGACCAGTAAAGCTTGAAATATCAGGAAATGGAAATGTGTGTGGAGGGTGTTAACCTTATTCTATTGCTTTAATAGTAGTTTTAAAAGGTAGTGTAATGTGAAGGGCCCTGCAAGCCTGCATTTGACTATGGAAGATATTTTTGGCCAGACAGCACAGGAGATAATTGCAAAGCTGACCTATGAGGGCATCCTTCACAACTCAGTGGAGTTAGAGGTGAGATTCTGGGAAACATGGGGCAGCCACAGTAATTTAGACAAATGCTCAGGGCTCTCTGAATTTTGAAGGTTATGCAGAGGAGTCTGACTGCACCAGGATCAGGAAGGCATGAGGCGTCAGTGGAGCACCTGTGTGGTATCTTCTAAGCCTTTCTGATCTGAACACGGCGGTGCGCTGGTGGGTGCAATCTGAGCTCCGCTGTTGGAGTCATCCCGCCATGTGTAATAGAAATAACTGCGTGCACGGGTGTGTGATCGTTCAGTGATATGCCACACGTTGGCACTTGCAGAGCTCCTATTCGGATTTCATGCTCGGTGGTTTTAATATCAGATGGCACAGTTTGAGAGAGAGAAATATGTTTGTAGCATCCCTAGTGATGCTGGCTTGTCATCTCGGAGCAGCAGCTGCCATTAGATCTGGGAGGCAGCCTAGTTGATACGTGAAATGTGTGGAAGCATCAAAGGGCCGTGTGATAGAAAAAACAGCTCGTTCTTGTTACCATGAGAATATTACTTAGGCTGGTGGCATTGCATTTTAATGAGAACTGTAGCTCTGCAACTGCATGCTAAGTATCCCAACAGCTTTGTTCAACCAATAAATGATGCACTGCTTTTCAGTGGGTTCCTGTGTCTTGGAAGTGGCTTTGTAATCTGTTACAGAAGATGAGTAACATAGGATAGCAGAAAGGGGATGAATTCCTACTCTGGTCCTGAGGTCACTAGAATTCCTGAAAATGCTTCGCATTACTCCCTCTACTTCATCTGACAAATGCTGCAATCAGTAAAACTCAGCTGAAGAGAAAGCCTGTATTAGAATGAAAAGATATCCTCTTCATTTGTGTTGCTGGGAAGACTTTCTCGACAGTGTCATGATTAGAAAATATCTTGACTTTTGCCTGGATAAATTGTATGTGGG
Source organism: Eurystomus gularis (assembly GCA_013400335.1). NCBI lineage: Eukaryota > Metazoa > Chordata > Aves > Coraciiformes > Coraciidae > Eurystomus > Eurystomus gularis. The sequence continues at coordinate 90,834 of VZZY01007347.1, read as the reverse complement.
CTAGAGATCCGTTGGCAAGCACCGGTGTTCTCTAATTAGTTTTCTTTATGCAGTGAATGCTGTTGTGCTGCAAGCAGTATACAGGGCTTGGCTTTAAAAATAAGCTTTGCATGTGACTTTGTGCATGCCAGTGTCTTTGAATATAATATGATTTTACAGCTCCTTGCCTCCCCTTTTCTTTCCAAAAAGAAATGCTGGTAAGAGAAATCAGACTTCTGCTCACTTCAGGCAATTTTTGCCTCTGTTCCCCAAAACACGTCTAATCTTTCTCTGCTTTATCACAAACTCTATTCATATCACTGACCAAAGACGCAAAGCCTTGAGTGCAATCGTTTATGAACTAAGGACAGTAAGTTCACTTGGGTCTTTACTATTGGCAGCCTGTTTCACCTGCAAGGGATGGAGGCGTCAGAGCTTAGGGCAGAAATTGCCACAATGTTTTCTGCTACATGACGCTTTCTTGTCCAACATTTCTTTTATGATTGAAGGTTCTGGTACTTCCAGAAGCACTTCTTTCTCTTTTTTTTAAAAGCAATCTGTCAAATCTGTTCTCTCTGTTCTTGTAGAGAGAATTTGACATCCTTTCTCTCATCTCCAAGTGCTTTGAAATAACTAGTTTTAGCTGTGGTGTTGGCCAGCATGGAAACTGTTCCTCTCATTTGCAAATGTATTCTGAAGCTTGATTCCAGTGTTAGCTACAGCAGTTCTCAAGGTATTTTCTTTTTGTTGTTATAAATAGATCCATTTAAACAGCACATGGACAGAGAACTTGAAGAAAAAGAAGTAGAAAAAATATCTACGCTTCCTAAAACTTCAAGTCAAAGCAAGGTAATAGTGTTCTGCAGCCATCTAGAGTTCCTAAAGATACCTGGATTAAAATAATTCTTTTTTTGTACAAGTGAAGTAGATTCCTAATTGTTGTGATTAACTGTTGGCACTGGAACTGTCAGGATTTTGTCACTGTGTTGTTGCTGAAGTGTTTTCTCCTTCACTTAGTACTGAGCGAGAGTTGAAATCTGAAGTCTGCTGTTATGTATATGGTAACACATCTGAAGAACACAGCTTTAGAGCTTGGTCTGTACTCCACACTCACAGGTTTAGTACTCCTGACACCGAGTAGAAGCAGGACTGTTTTCTGAGCGGTATCAGCACAATGCCAGGGATGTGCTTTGCAACTGTACTTGTGAGGTGACCATGTACAGTCTTAAAAGTACTTGTGATGCTCTTTCACATTCTTGCTTCAGCGTGGCTGTATCTCTGTGCACATTTACAAGGTCGTAAAGGGGAATCTGTATTGTTAATACTGGAAATAATGTGTGAATTACAGTATCAGAAAACCATCTTATTGCTTGAGAGAGAGTATTGGCTTTTGAAATACTCCTTTTTAGACAAACCTTTGCTTCCTAACATTTTCACATCTGATTTTGTTTTGAAGAGTTGCCTTGCATTCTGGTTGGCCATATGCTGGGTGACATTGTTTGGAAGATAGCCAATGGTTAGTCAGTCAGAGAGAAGCTGTGATTTTTTAAAATTTAATTTAATTTTCTTTTTTTTTTTTTTTTAGAATATGGTGGCCAAAAATACCAGTGCCACCTGAAGCGATGCATGACATATCTTTGCTTAAGTAGCTACTTTACAAAGATAGATAGCAACAACTTGCGTGGCAGAAGGCTTAAAGTTTAGCGTTTTCCTCTACTACACTGATCGCCTTTGCCCTCGAAATCAGACAGACTTTGAACAAGATTGCATTTAGCAGCTGGTTCACAGCTCCTGGCTTTAGTCCCTAATAGGGGTTTGTTTTCATCTTTAAACAAAATACATGCATACCTCAGAGCAGCTGATCTGTAAGTGCAGTTGGATTCCAGGGTTCTCATCTTGTTCCTGGTTGGTGCCACTGATTTACTGGATGGGTTAGGCAGAAATTCCATCCTTCCTCTTCCTCAGTTTTCTAATCTGTAAAATGAGGACAGTTACAGACACATCACTGCAGATCTACATCCATATCTACAAAGCTCAAGCTTATCGTTTCTCACCCTGACAAACTCTAAAAGAGGTTGCGTATAGAAAAGAAAGGTTTCAACTTGTATTATGAAAAGATAGTTTCTCGAATTTCCTGAACTTGATTTAACTGCCAGCTGTGGTGATGTGCTTTTCAGTGTGCTAAGTTTGGTACATATGACTTTGGTTGTTTGTCTTTTGTTTTTTTCTTTTCAGTGGCCAAGGCTGGGCCAGCTAACTTTTTCTTCCACTTTGGAGAAACATAAAACTTTGAAAGCAGACAAAGAAGTTGATATTAAACAGCTTTGTCTTCACAAGCCTTTAGAATCCACTTGGCCAAAAGTGAATAAACAAATTCTGTCTTTAGTGAACAAACCGAGTGATCCCTGTTTTACCCCGTTACAAAGAGAGCTCTTCTGTATCATGAATACGTACCGGGACTTGTTCTATCCAGAAAGAAATGCTTTAACAAATGGAGAAGAAATTCGTCTTGCCTACTGCTTGCATGCCTTGAACCATGTTCTGAAGGCAAATGCCCAGGTGCTCAGCAACAATGCCAAACGACGAGACCAAAAGCCAGGGACTGACAGTGATGACTACAGGGACCAGGGGCTCACCAGACCTAAGGTAAGGGAGCTTCATTACTGGGATTCCCCCATCCCCACCCTGGCTCTCTGGTCGGGCTGTATAAGCATCCTGGTAGTTTATCCAGAAGTCTTTTTGTTGCTGTTCTCTCAGGTGACACGTTCTTGGGCATGTGCCTTTCCACATTCCTTTATCATGCTTGGAAGTCACCTGCCGTGGCCAGGGCAGATGTCCTGTGAGAAGCAGTGAGCACAGGGTTGTGAGCTAGCCTGTTTCTGTGCTGAGCCATGAGTTTGCCTTATCTTTCTTTGCCCTCCTATCACTGCAGACTGACGTGTCACCTTTTCCTGCTTCCATTTCTAAATCTACTAGTACAGAAAGGTGCCTCCACGTCGATCTTCAGTATTAGTAATGCAGGTAGTGCAGGCTGTCCCCCAGTGTGGGATGTCCCAGGATTTTTTTGTCCTCAGGCACTTGTAAAGACTTGCCTACATGGAAAGATCTTTCTGTACCTGGGAGACCTCAGGGAATCCCAGTCCCATTGTGAAGGCCTCCTGTGGTAGTTGGTGGAGTGGGCCTCAAACCAATCCTCCTGGGATTCACAGCATCCTCTAGTTGATAATCAGGTGGATTCAGCTAGGGCTAGCGTGTCACTGGTGGTGCCAACTACCTGTTGAACAGTTTCAAAGTTGGATTTCAGTGTTTGCTACGCACTTGGCAAATACCTTTGGTTTCTGTGTTAATTCTCCAGTTAAGTTATTTAGATTTTAGAGTGCTGTGCAGAGGCTATGGCCACCCATGCTGTTGACCCTGTCTGTGTATTGTAGGAGCTCTTGCTTGCTTGGGGGGTTAGGGAAAAGAGGAGAGGCCACATCTAGAATACTGTGTGCAGTTCTGGGCTCCCCGGTTCAAGAGGGACAGGGAGCTACCGGAGAGAGTCCAGAGAAGGGCTACAAAAATCATTAGAGGAATGAGAGAGAGGGGAGAGAACATCTCCCCTATGAGGAGAAGCTGAAGGACTTGGGACTTTTTAGTCTGGAGAAGAGAAAACTGAGAGGGGATCTTAACGCGTACAAATACTTGAGGGGTGGCTGTTGATGGGGCCAGTCTTTTTTCGGTAGTGCTTGGTAACAGGACGAGAGGTAATGGGCACAAGCTTCAATATAGGAAGTTCCACTTAAACATGAGGAGGAACTTCTTTACTTTGAGGGTGGCAGAGCACTGGAACAGGCTGCCCAGAGAGGTTGTGGAGGCTCCTTCTCTGGAGACTTTCAAAGCCCATCTGGACATGTTCCTGTGCGACCTGCTCTAGGTGATCCTGCTCTGGCAGGGGGTTTGGACTAGATGATCTCCAGAGGTCCCTTCCAACCCCTATGATTCTATGCTTAATTTTCAATTTCCCTGTAATGGTACCCTGGGTGTGAGACGGGGAACCAAACTGAGCTGCTGGTTGGTACTTGCTCATGAGCATGCTGTGTCCCAGCACATCCTCCCTCCTTGCTGCATGTCAGAATTGTTTTGTTTTGATTGTTGGGGTGCCCCATGGGGGCAGGTCTGAGTAAAGAAAAAACAAATTACTTAACATACAAGTTAACTGTGAGTATTCATATTTTATGGGTTATTTTGTTGTAACTGTTGATCTACCCAGGTACTGATGATAGTGCCCTTCAGAGAATGTGCTTTGCGAATTGTGCATATTTTAATCAGTCTTCTTGAAGTGAATGACAAAAGAAAAATAGATGTAAGTAATAAAAAGCGCTTCAAAGGAGAGTTTGGCTCTGACCCAGAAGAGAAGCCCCCCAACCTGAAAAGACCTGAAGATTATGAAGCCGTCTTTGCTGGCAACATTGATGACCACTTCAGAATTGGTAACAACCTACTAAATAGATGATTTTTAGCTTGTAAAGAACTGAGAGATAACGAAGTTCTTCCAAAATGTTTAGGAGTTATCAGGGCTGTAAGTTCTGGTTCTCTGATAGTCATGCTGGTTTTGCACTGGCAACATGAATTTTTCTGAAAATCTTCCTTGCCATGCCAGAACTTAAAAAAGAAAAATAAAATACAAAAGTAATGATTTTCACATCAAGTTCAGAATCACTTAAAATGCAATGATTGCTTTATTGTAGCTGGACTGCCCATACCTCATTTTAAAGAGGATACCCTTGATTATGCAGCCAAGTCTTTCATATTATTTTTAAAAAATCTTTGGGGTTTAGCCTATTCACAATGTCTCATGTACTCGGTAATCACTGGAACAAAGTTAAAGCTCAGTACTGAGCAAAGCAGTTTCCTACTGTACTGCCCATGGCTTTCATGAAAGCCAACGTGTAGCCAACAAGTAGCACTGCTGGACAAGCAGCAAACTTGAGACTATTTCATAATATTGTAATCTCGTGCTGTTTTACTAACTCAGTATGCAGAGAATTAGCTAGTGGCTTGGTTCCTGGAGCTGCCATGATAAGTAGGCAGTTTTTCTAACTTGACTTGACAGATCAGAGGGTTTTGAAATTACTGCCCCTTGAAAGATAAATTGACATCCCAAGAGATTTAATGATACAGTGGAGGATACAAGCGGGTCCCACTCAATCTTTCTTCTTTCCCTAGTGAATATCTCTGGCTGAGAGCATCTTACTTTCCGTAGCATAATAATTTTCCTTTCAGTCCTCTCCCATACCACAGTCTGCTTGATCCACTTACTAGCTTGTAGAAACTTTTTCAATGCTATTACTTGCAGAAGCAAATAATAGAAGCAAAATAATTATTCTTTTTCACTGTGCCTCACGCCCTGTTACTTCTGCACAAAGATATAATTTCAAGCACATTTGTTATGCCTTACTAAAACCACCCTTTCACATTTTTAAACAGGAAAAAGACTTGATGTTGTTAAATTGTGTATGTGCTGTGACAAGTGATATCTTCTTCCTGGAAATTCAACCAATGGTGCTTTTCTTTTTCTTTCCATTTTTATCATTGGGTCAAAATACATAGCAGGAGGGGCCCTATGGATATCTGTGTGAAATTCTTGTAAGTGCCTTCAGCTGTGCCCATGGTAGCTGCGTTCACACGGAGAGGAGCTGAAGAGACACCATTTTTAGGCAGACTGTAGCACATGGTTTGAATATGGTCTGCACTACCTGGATTTTTAAGATCAGAAAACTGTGGGTCCTAGCAGTGTTGCTAGGTAGTTAAGACATAAGTAACAAATGCCTGATTCCTTACTTTTTTTAACATGAGCGGTGATACATGAGCTAATTCAGTATGTACATGGCAGCATGCGGTGTGAGAAGCAATGCCAGGGAAGGTGCAAGTCTGGTTATGCTTTGAGTCATCGTCACACAAAGAACCTTTTCCTTTACGTTCTGGTAGCAACTCTTGTATCTGTGTGACTAGAGGCAATTTTTAGTCAAGAGGTCCATACTGAATCTTTCATGACAGGTTAAGGTAACAGTTACTATAGTACCTAATAGCAGAGACCAAAACCTAGGCTTCAGGGAGGAGGGAATAGTTAATCATTTCTGCTTTTTTTTTTTTTTCTTAAGTTTTTCAGCTGCCTCATCCCCCTTTTTAACAGATCACAAAACATGTGTTTCAGTTAAAAAAAATGTTGTCCAGGCTATGAAAAACCTGGGAAAAAATACTACTGAAAGAGTTTGCTGCTCTTGCTGAAAATGTGGCAAATGCTTGTCAAGTAGGGATGGATAAGCACTTTACAGGGAAAGAAGAGATTCAGACCGATCAGTTTTTTCCAGCTATAATCATTAGTATGTGTTAAGGGAGAGGAGATGTAGGGAGTTGTTACTATTACAGAGCCTGCTGGAAGAATATGATTGATAATTGACCTTAACTAAGAACATGCTGTTGGTTGTTGTTGGACAGGGGTTGCAATTCTTCAAAAGAGTATGAGACTGTATGCACCGTTTTACTCATCGGATATCATCATTGCCTCCCCCCTGGGCATGAGGACCGTTATTGGTGCAGAGGGGGAGAAGAAGAGAGATTTTGATTTTCTGTCGTCAATAGAAATTCTCATAATTGATCAAGCGGATATTTACCTGATGCAGAATTGGGAGCATGTTCTGGTGCGTTTTCTATATGTGTTCACTTTTGTGTGGTATGGTGTCTTGTTAGTCCGATATAACTTAGTTTTGGCAGCGAGTGGCACTGCTATTTTTCACTGACTCGATTCCAGACATATGCTTGTTCCTTTTCCTCCCTCCACCCTGATATTTTCCTCATACTAAGAATATTCTTTCTACAGATTTTGGTAGTATTCAGCACCTGTTCTTTATAAATCTTAGTATTTCATGCTTCAGTGGCATATTTCATCAGAGATTTTTTTTTTTTGGACAGTTTTAATTATCTAGCAGGATGAGATAATGATAATTTCCTTTAATCACATCTGTGAGAAATTATGCCAGCTGTCTGACTGCCCGGTGTCTCAGTCAGACTGCAGCCGTGTGAGGAATCGGTACAACCTAATTCAGGTTCCTCCAGAAAGCAACAGGAGCTGGTGTTTGTCTCCACTGAGTGCAGAGATGCTGAGCATTAGTCATGGCCAGCGTTAAACAGTATGAAGATTTTCCTGCACGTGTAATGAAAACAGAGCTCTTGGATTGTGGCTAGTATGCAGTGTTAGCCGTGCTTTTTGGCTTTTGGTTAATAAAAGCTTTCAAGACTGAAAGGTTGGGGTTTTTTTCCACATAGAAACACCTCTGAGGTACCCGGGCCAGGCATTTTGACAGCGTGATGTTACGCTCATTTTAAATGAGTCCAGAAGGCGTCTTATTTCTGGGGAGTCCCAGGAAAGGCACATGAGCCTACACACTATCCAAGGAATGAGTACTGGAGCACTCTTTCTGTTTTCTTTCCCTTGGGTGCAACCGCCTGCCATGTGGCAGCAGCAATGCCAGTCCTAGGTATCATTCAGTGAGGCCTAAATGAGGTGAATTTCTTCACTTTCACCCAAGCTTTCCGTGAATGTAATGGGAACTGCACTTGGGCTTCTTTTAGCCCAGAAACCTTGGGCCCGTTGGCTTTAGTACAAACAAATAAATCCATTGTACTTGCCTCATGGGAGAGGGTTGGAAGCAAAGGTTACTGTTACTGATCACTAAAGAGACAGCAGCTCTCAGGTCTGTGGTGGGAAATCAAGTAAATTACTCTTGCTGTGGTCGATAAATTCCAGACAGTCATGGCTTGGGAGATGGCTGCTGTTTTATATTCTGTGCTTTCTTGCTTGTCCTTGCCTGCTTTTTTGCTGCAGTTAAGGCTCTTGCAGTCTGGGTACAGGGATGTCAGCCCGTAGTGATGTGTTTCTATCTCTCTGTATAGCACCTGATGAAGCACATTAACCTGCTGCCGCTGGATTCCCATGGGGTAGACTTCTCCCGAGTGCGAATGCTCAATCTCAATAACTGGTCCAAGTACTACCGCCAGACGCTGCTGTTCAGCGCTCTTCAGGATCCCCAGATTAATTCTGTCTTCAGCAAGCACTGCTTCAATTATGTGGGGCAGGTGAGTTCACAGAGAAGCTGAAAGCTTTCTTTTGCTGGCATAAGGGAGGGGGAGAGGAACAGAAAACCCAACACTTGGAGAATATTCCATAACTCGGTTGCAGAAAGACTGTCAGTGTGCCGATCACTTCCACTGCCCAGGCATTTCAATCTGAACCTCCATGACGCTGCATGACAATTTCTAATGCTGTGCCAAAGGCACGAAGAACTGCTCTTCTTGCAGCAATACTTATTTGGTCCTTTTCTTTCATGGGTAGCTGTTTCATGTCAGAAATCAGATTCTGTGTTTTCCTAATTTGACACGTACAGGTTGTCTTGTTTTATTTAGTTGTTAAATGGAGGGTTTGTCTGCTTCCTCTTTTTTTTTTTCTCCTATTGTATAAGAAGCACAAGCTGTTAGTACTTTGAAAGAAACAAGTAAAAGCCTTAGTTGTCCCTCTCAGAATGTAAGCAGCGCTCATGTGTATTTAACAGATCTGGTATGAGTATATACGAGTGCAGCTTTGTACTGGAGCTTTCTTAAAAACAGCCTGTGTGCTGCTTGCAGGCATATTACGAGTAGGAATCTGGCTGCGGTGTGGCTGCCTTTGAAATGCTGCTTCCCTAAACCTCCTCCTTTCTTCTCGCAGGTGGCCATCCGTAACGTACCACTCAGTGGCTCCATTAGCCAAGTTGTGGTCCAGCTTCCTCATGTTTTTCGGAGGCTAGAAGCTGAAGATGTAGCTTCTGTAATAGATGCAAGGTACTTTGTTCAAGGCTGTTTTGCTGTGCCCTAGTGAGTGCAATTTCAGATTTAGTTGAGTGTACTATTTCCTGCAGAGCACAATGTGGTTTCACCACAGAAGTATGCCTTCATTAGTCTTCAGATGCAGGCTAGGCTCTGCGCAGGTGGGAGGGAATACTGAACTCCTTGCCAAAGGCTCTGGAGAATAAAGTCTGGGGAAGGAATACCAGTCTCTACCATAACTGTGTAGTACTTGTAAAGCCTTTGCCTTTTACTTTCTACATGTGTACAAATCCTACAAAGTTAAAGAAGGAAAAGTTTTGTCCAAATATTCTGTAATCTGTGTTCTGATGTTGTTCCTGATGTTCTGATGATGTTTGAGGCCATATCAGCATTGGAAAGCTAAATGTTAACTCTGGTTAAAACCTATTTGTTTTCTTAACAAAGGTTTCAGTTTTTCATCGACAAAGTCTTGCCCGAGTACCGTGATGCCATCATGTCACACACACTCATTTATGTTCCATCATATTTTGACTACGTGCGTCTTCGAAATTACTTCAAGAAAGAGGAGCTAAACTTTACTCACATTTGTGAGTACACTAAAAAGGCTGGCGTCTGCAGAGCAAGGCGGTTCTTTCTCAAGGGCGAGAAGCAGTTTTTATTGTTCACTGAGCGCTTCCACTTTTACAAAAGGTGAATTGTGGACCAAATTTTCCTCTGGTTTGTATGTGTGCTGTTTTAGAAGTAGAGTCTGACCTTAATCATAGATTGGCCATATTGCTTTTTTAATCTGTTGGATCTCTCTGAGGACTTCTTTGACTGAAGTAAGAGCTTTTCAGTTTACTTTAAATTTTTTTCCTGTTGTCAGCAGTCCCTTGCAGAGACTCTAATACTTTGGTATGCGCAGGGCTTTATTCAGGAAGGTGTGTACTGCCAAGTTCCACTGATGTCCAGACAGGACGATATAGCCTGCAAAATGGGATTCATTGTGCCTTTTATTTGTGTACATCTGTGCCACAATAATTGCATAAAATTCTGAAAAAAGGATATGTAATTGGTTCAGTAATGCAGTACAGCAAGCTGAGGCCACCTGGAAAATTTGCTACGTCCTGGCTGGAGCTGTTCAGAAGTTCCTAATGGAACAGTTTTTTCTATTAACACAAGACGTTTTGGCAAATACAAAAAGTTTCATGAGGCTCAGTCTGGTCAGACTTCTCTGTCTTAAAATACAAGCTAAAGAGGCTGAATGCTGCAGAAATTACTGGTGGTCTGTACTTCAGAGGCAGTCATTGTGCCTGGAAGTGTTAGATACCCCCCCTTACGTTCCACATGTGTGTTAAGTTTGGTCTTCAGTCCATGACACAGGGGTTTTAGAGTTGAGCTACAACTGATGTGCATTGAAGTTGATGGAAATTGGAAGAACTGATACAGGATTGGTGTTTTAATATGCACATTTTGTAAAAAATTGCAACCAACTTACTTTTTTGTTTGTTTTCCTATTACAGGTATACAATAAAAGGCATTAGGAACCTCATTTTCTATGCGTTACCAACATACTCCCACTTCTACAGTGAGATTTGTAATATGATGAAGGCCACAGACAATGGAGTGGATGCTACTTGGACCTGTACTGTGCTCTACTCCAAGTATGACGCTCAGAAATTGGCTGCAGTGGTTGGCATAGATCGCACAGCTCAGATGCTACAATCCAAGAAAAATGTGCATCTCTTTGTTACAGGAGAGAGTGAATAAGTGATACTGCAGACTAGACGAATGGATGGACCTCCATTTTACTCTTAATGCACTTTTTAAAATGCTGCTTTTTAAAAAAGTATTAAACTTTTTACTCCCTTTTAAAAAAATATTCTGATGAAATTGTCCATATAGTATTAAATTTTGTGTTTCAGTACTCTGTCCAACAAGAAATGAACGATGTCATTCAAGAAAGCAAAGGCTGAAGGGTATCCTCTGTATAGAAGGATACCCCCCTTCTTCTTGTATATTAAAAAACTCAATGGTCAGTGAAGATTGATGCTGTGATAACTAACTTGATTGGATTGCTTCATTTCATTTTCAGGTGTAGCAAATACCTTCTTTTATCAAAGGCAACTTTTTTCTTTAGCCTAGGGGAAGAGATGTGCCCCAGTATTTAAAGCAGTCACTGTTCTGTAAACTGAAGCCTCTTCAACACAAGTGTGTTGTTGAATGAGAATTGAACTTGCTTCAGCTTGACACTTGTGAGAATCTGTGGATGTGCTTGGGTAGGAGCTGTGATCTTGCATTTTACCTGGAGTGACCTGAATATCTCTGCCTCCTATTTACAGCCGCCCCTCTGGCTGGTCAGTTTTACCATAGATAAGTTTTTTCCGAAGGAAACCAGAGTTGAACTTTGCGGGGAGACGAGCCCAGGCCTGCCTAGCCCCGTGATCACCAAAGCAGTGTTGTGGAGTACGAAACCAGGTGGTGCAGTTGTTAATACCTGTGGCCTCGTGCCTCACACCACAGGTGGGAGTTTTGTTTGATTGTTTTTTCCTTTGTAATGGTTGTTTGATGCCTCTTCTTCCTTTTCTTCTCCTTCCAGGAAGCTAAGCCTAATTTAAAAGGAGCTACTAGTAGAGAGATCAGTTTTTGTAAGCATGTGCTAGAACTGTGGGAAGACTGTCCAGTGGAGGGGCAGGTGAGCCCTTCGTGAGCCCTGGTGCGAGAAGGAAACATCCATCCTGTGATGAGCTTTGAGGGAGTTCTTGTCTTGGAGGCTTAAGTAAATATACCAAAGTGAAATGAACTCCTTGAGTAAATGCAGCGCACAATTTTAGCCATTTAAAAAATCATATTCTTGATTCCTGTACTTCTTAGAGGCTGTGAGCTCAGGTAGTAATTGAAGTCCTGAAATCATTTATTAGACATGCAAATCCAGGCAGTTTCTTTCTTTGCATTTCAAGTAGTGATTTATGTTAATTTTATGTACCTCTGCTGTAGCACACAAGAATTAAGAGCCAGCCACAGCACAGTTCTCCTTGTGAACAGAAGTAGTGGCGAACAAGGATTTTTCTTCTATGGCCTCGGCTCAATGTGGAAGGATTGTGGCTGTGCATATGAGAAGCAGCACACAAAATAGGATTAAGGAATTTTCTTTCTACACCGGATGTACTTAGCAGAGATGAATAGCTGACCTCTGAGGAAGCTAAAGTGGGATAGCTGCTTAGGGAGATAACACGATGCAGTGCAGCTACTGTTTAAAGAAGCAGCAAGAGTTTTGTGCCAGAGCATCAACTATGAAAGGATTTTTCTGCCCCCACTGAAGTAAATAGCAAAGAACCTTGATGGGAGCAGGGCCCAATTGTAGTCTGAGACCCTCATAGTTTTTATATCAGCTACCTGGGTTTGTTCCCAAGATGAGCATACTTTGAAATTTGAAGTGTATGTACCAATGTTAGATTTTAAATGTTGATTACTAATTATAACTCACAGATTTCCAAAGCAGTGTGCAAATGCCTCTTCACTGCTCTCGGTTAGTGCTCTGAGATGCAGGCACAAAGTCAATGTGTGATTGCCCTTTGAGAGCTCATGCATCAGGTTTTCTACCCTGGCAAAGTCTTCCTTGCTATAGTAAGGAACCTCATAAGCCAGTGCTGGAAATCCTGCCCAGGAGGTCACGCCAGCAGATCAGACAGGTTTGGTGGTACCAGGAGCCTGTCTCTGCACTAGTGTGAAGGAGTTTCTGTTCCCAGGTGTTTCTTCCTCCTACCCTGGTGCTGTGGTGTTCCCATGCCTCAGGTGGTGGTATACTTGACAGCGTAACTGTGGTGAAGTGGGGAGAGGATTTGGTCTTGTTTGAGACTTTCCTTTGCCCCCTTTTTATCTTATTTTAAACAATTCTCTGGGGCAGTTCACAGCCCTGTGAAGAGGTTTGTCCAAGACTGGCTCCAAAGACAGTGAGTTACTGGAAGATGGTGAGTGCTGAGGGCAGAGTTTGGCCAGTCCTGGGTGCACATTTACAGATAACCAATGTTTCGCTTGCTGGAGCAACTGCTGGCTCCAAATAAGTTGCTCAGGGGCCTGTCTTGCAGTGCATTTGGCTGATGATAATGCGGCTTTCGGAGAGGTGGCTGAACCTGATGCATTCCTGCAGACAGTCAATTTTAGAAAGGGATTGTGTGCAATCTGGAGTTTGTCTCCTGAGTTGTTCAACACTTTAAAAAAAGGCTCAAATTCTGACACGAATGGAATAAGAAAAGATATTAGCAAATACAGTATTTTTCCTATTTTTACTGGACAGCATACAATCTTGGCTTGGCAAGTTTTTTCCAACTTTTCCACAAGAGTGCACCATCAGAGATCCTTGAGGAAACAAATTTGAAATAAAGCCCTGTTCATTTTGCTGTCAGTACCGTATCTTTAAGGAGGTGATGGTCTTTCTTAGAACCCTTTTTTGTCGACGTTTTGAGAAAATGTCAGAGTACTGAGAACTAATCCTGTGTTCTTTTTATTTTCGAAAGACACCGTAACGCAGCGTGAGAGTTGACTGACAGGCATCAGGCAGGCAGCTTTCCAGGCACCGGCTGCTAGCATGCAGGAGTGCTGAAGTATTAGCAGCAAGCTTTTGGGAATTCAAACCCAAGGGTAAAAAACTGGGATTAAGATGTTAAGCAATTTCTTTTCAGCATTTTTTGTCTCTCAGGAAATCCTAGTAATTGATGACCATGAGAAAGACCTATCTGTGTATAGGGAAGATTGTTCTTCCACCTAATGAGCTCATGTTGTAATGGCTCCTTTTTTCAGTAGTAAAACCTCATCAGGATAATAGGTTTGTTACGTTTTGTTGCTCCTTTCAAAGATGACAAAAAGGCAATTTTAATGAAAATGTGTTTGTAGGATAGGAGCCAGCCTTCTGCTGCTGACTGTATTAATGTGGAGGAGGGAGGGAAAGGTGACTTGAGGACAGTCTGTCTCTGGAGCTGAGGAGCTGCCTCCTGTAAGAAGACAGGTTGTTGGTTTTGCAGCAGTCATTGGGAGACACGGGGACGAATCACGTGAGAGAGAAACTGGAGCATTCTCGTTAACAACAGCAGAATTAACAATTACTGTACAGCTGTGCTGTCACAGGCTGCCAGGTTTCTTCAGCTCTGTTAGTCATGCTCCTGTTGCCTTAGCCCCAGAAGTTACTCTCCAGGGTTTGGGCATCTTTTGGATGTGGTAGCCAAGCGTGTCTGATGAAACAGTTTGCTTTGTGGAGGGGGTTTCAGAAAGCCTGTCCGCAAAAGCGCATGTGGAGGTACAAGGGGCCGGTGCAAAGAGGGAGAGAGGGTGAGAGCAAGTGGAGGACAGCAGTTCTTGACATCATGGAGCCTGCTGGGCTGCCTTGCTGCTGTCCTGCCCGGGGAGTGACCTACACAGTGGAGGGCTCCTCTCTTCGCCATGTCATTTTCTTCAGGGAGCTCCTGGAGGTCCTGCACCAGGAAAGGTCACTGAGGTGAGGCTTCATCTTTTCCCTTCCTCAGAGATGCCAGGTGACCCTTAATCCCATAGAGAAGGTGAAGGTGCAGCAGGTACTCCGGCAGGCACAAATGCTGGCTGAGTTGCACCATGCAACAGCCCAGGGCTAGGAGGGCACGAAGGCAGAAGGGAAAGCAGTGCACAGGGTTCGTGATGTATGTGTATTACTGTAGCCAGCTCTCATCCTCATCGGCAGGATGCTTTTGTCCACACTAGGTCCAAGACATAGCTCAGTCCCCATGGCTTTAAATCTCATCCTCTGTGCTGAGCTTGGCAGTAAAGGGTAATTAATTAGCACAGGGTTGGTTACGTTTTAATTAACCATTAGCTTCAGCTGTGCTTGGGGGCTGCTTGTTTTACCAGGTGGACTCTGAGTTGGGCCGAGAGCACCAGCCCTTAGATGGATACACAGCTAGCAAGCATGAGCTGGTGCTGTGAGTTAGTTACCTGAAAAGGAGATGTTGAAATTTTCATAACGTTGAGCAGTACTTAAGAAATAAATACTTGATTATGTAAGAGAGATGCAGGAATCTTCAGCAGAGGACATGGGATCAAGGTAAGGTACAGAGAAATAACAAGATGGGACAAAAATAGGATGATAACCTTGGAGCAGTTGACAACATAATTGTTGCTGCAACTGAAAGCAGAAATTTGGCCTTAGTCTTTCAGACAAAACAGTGAAATCACGCTGAAGTCTTACGTGCTGCATGTGATGTTATGTTCCCTGGGTCAAACTCTTACCACTGATACTGGCATAAATCTACAGAGATTTTGCCAGACTTGCTAGAACAGAGGTTTACCAGGATACTGTAAGGTCTGGTATTAGCACCTCCTTTACACCTTCACAAAAAAAGGGAATTTGGTGGCAGGGGCCATAGCTGAAATACTGTTGCCAGTACCTTGGTATTACTGGGTAAGAAACACTGATCGTGTTATTTTCTTGCTCTGGGAGTCAGGTTTCGAAAGCCCTTGTTGCCATTTAATTAATAGGTTAGTAAAGAATTAACATATATCTTTAATATTGCTTATTTTTTTAATCAAAGGAGAAAAAGCTGAATTAGTTTTGTACTGAGTCATGAGCATAGACATAAAATGGATAAATGGGAACCAGTTAATAGAATTCATTTGGACTTTTACAAGGTCTTTGAGAAGTTCCTTCGCGCTTGTGAAAGTGGTGAAGCTGGAAGGATCACAGCAGCTTATTGCAGCAAAAGGCTCTAAATTACTTCAGTGCTATCTCTTCTACTGACCATCTCTATAGCGTGAACCATTAAATTTCCATCTCCAGCATTATTCTGTGTTGGTCTGGGCACTTCCCCGTATTCATTAGCTTAATCACATCATTAATACTCCTTTATCCTGGAAAAGAATTTGATGGGAGGGTGGCATACCTGGCCTCGCAGCTATTTGGAGCTGGGGTCAACATGGTAGACGTGTCCAGAAAAGACCATCGAAGCATCAAACAACAGATGATCAGTCAGAGGGTGCCTTTTTTTAAAAGACACCTTGTGTGTTCCTCTGGCATTGCCAGTGCTGAGAGAAAATTTGAATAGCTGGAGAGTATGACAGATTTTCTGTCAATTCATGTTTCTCAGACAGCACTGAACACGGTGCTACTACTTGAAATTACCTGCTCCTCAGCATGGTCTCACTCTTTTCCTGTTTCGTTAAAGGACACGAATAAATTAACCAAAAAAAGCAACGTTTGGTATTGCAGGTCTGTAGCTTGACTTACTGCTGCTCTGCTGCCTGTTATCCTCTCCCAGAGTAAAGGAAGAGCTGATGGTAATGAACGCCACCTCCTTCTGCCATTCCAGATCTTTCAGGCGGCTTTGTACTTTGGGTCTTGCTCCGCTTCTCCTGCATTGTATTGTGAGCAGAGTTGGGTGGAATGCATTTAAGTGCTGGTAAAATGCAGCTAAACCAAGAAGAAGCTCCAAAGGAATATATTAGTGTCTGAATTAATTCCTGCTACAAGCTGGAAGCTTTCCAGTAACTTCAGAGGCTGCTTGCTTGAGTCCAAAGGAAGGAGAGATCATTCAGAGACTCTGTTGTGTTGCAGAAGCTCTTAGAGTGCTTATAAGCTTTGTGGGACAGCTTACCTTAAATCTGGACGTGGGTACATTTGGTGGAAGTAGTTCAGGGGATTCGAGGAGCCCATAAGCACGAAACAGGCCACTTTGTCCTCGTGGATGAGAAGAGCTGAGGCAGGTGTCAGCAGCACAGTAAGGTCCTGTTCCCAAAGAAGGGAACCTGAATAATAGTTCAGACTAAATTTGACCACATAAATGCACCACACGAGCTACTTTTGAGTGGGAAAATATACCAGGGAAAGTCTCTGTTAGTTACTGGAAGAGGTCTCACAGTGTGGGGGTGTGTCCCGCAGTAACAGTAGTGCTGTGAGCACCAGGGGACAGGGTGTTTGTAGTGGTGTAGAAACAGCCATCAGTGCAAGCAAGGAGCGAGCAAGACAGCATGACTGAAGCAGCGAGGTGCGGAGCACCAAGAGCAAAGCTTCCCAACGTGACAAGATTTGACTCTAGGAATTTTGCAGCACCTTTTTTAGAGGTACAGAGCAGAGAGTGGAACAAGCTTAGGTACAGGGTTTTCCCCCCCCCCCCCCCCCAAACTTTGTGAAAGGCAAAGTTATTAATGGTGAAAAGTAACTTTCACATGAGAAGAGCCCTGAAATACTTCAGTGTTTTCCTCAGATACAATTAAGTATCCTTTCCCCTCTGTTGACTTGTGCTTAAGAAAGAAAAACAGTGGAAGTCCTCTCCCCTCTAGAAACACGTGGGATCTGAGGTTAGCACAGAAGGAGCTATGAAGGTGGGTGGAGACAGGAGGGCTGAAGCAAATAAACCACCCCTCAGCTGTCACACGTTTAC
This sequence comes from Eurystomus gularis, assembly GCA_013400335.1. Taxonomy (NCBI): domain Eukaryota; kingdom Metazoa; phylum Chordata; class Aves; order Coraciiformes; family Coraciidae; genus Eurystomus; species Eurystomus gularis. Next base: position 73,630 of record VZZY01007347.1, on the reverse strand, counting down.
AATAATCAGATCTAAGGCCACTTTGTGATTTAGGGAGGGCTACAGCACAGGAGGTGCTTCTGGGTTTCTGTGTGTGTTGCTTTTTCCTTTCATTTCCTGCAGGAGGGGCTCAAGCAGAATTTGGCAGTGCACAGAGATGTGGTACAGAAATTTTGCCCCTGATGGTAAAACCCCACTGATTCTGCTCCGTCTGAAGCAAACCCCAGGAAAGAGCAGCAGGACTTGCCCCTAAGTCTTGCAGCAGGAATCTCAGCAGCCTGTAGAGATTTAAGAGTCTTTTCCCAATGTTGTATTTTACTAATGTTGATGGAAATAAAGAAAATATATTCAATAGGTAACAGAAAAGCACTAGTGATCATATTAGTTGGAAAGCTGCATCCTTCTGGTCTTATGTGGTAATTTGCCAAATATTTTTCCTTAGCCAAAAGAAATGTAATGTCATCAGTGGGCAAAATGCTAACACCTTCAATTTGCAAGTGATGAACAAGGTATCAGGACATTTCAACAGGGTATGGACCATCTAATAACTTTACTAGGCAAGGTTTAGGGCAGTCAAGACTTAAAGGAGAGCTCTTTGCCTGGACTCACCTTCTGCATGAACTTTTCAGATGCTCATGCACATGTGTACTAGGAAGTAAAACATGCAAGGCTCCCAGCTTATAGAAACAAACAAACAAAAAAGAGGTATTTGGGGTAAATAATTTCAAACTTTTTGGCTCCATCACTTTTTTCAGTTCTTGGATACAGTGGCTCATTCCCGGCAGGTACAGAGAGTCTCTTCTTATTGTCTCCCTCCCCAGGTACTCTGTCTGGGAGGTCCGGGAACATTTGCTTTCTCTTAGGTGGCCTACCAAGACCTCCAATGGTATGTAAGCTGCCTTTGCCTTAGGAGAGGGTGAAGCAAAGGTTAGACCACAGAAGTACCTCCAGTGCATTTAAGGTGTTCCCAGTCTTGGTGTGGACACAGGAAAGAAGGTCAATAATCAGATCCTGTTCCTCCTCCTCTGTGGAGCTGGTCAGTAGGTGTGATTGCGTACATTCTCATGTTAAGAAATTATGGTTCAGGAAGTGGCGCTGTGCTGAGGAAACCATTTTAATGCCAAGGCAAAAGTCAAAGGCCAAACCAGCTCTTGGGGATCTTCTGTTACCTGCAGAGTGCTTGTCTCAGGCATTTTCTTATGCTCTGCTCCCTCTACCCCAGCCCTTCCCGGCGTGAAGGTAAGTTCCTGACTGACCTGTCAAATGCAAATAATGATAAGTCTCAGTGATTCAGGGCTAGGACACGCAAAGTGCTCTCTTCTCTGCTCGTACTGTGAGGCAATTAATGCAATTTGTACTGTTTGGCTGAGTGAACAGTTTGAAATGAACCATGGAGCCATCTGTTCCTCCAGCTGACATCAGGCGTGTCAAGAGTAGCAGTTAGCTTTCACTGGGAGAGAAACATCTCACTGTCACTAAGGAAAGTTCAAGAAAGGGGAGGGTGTGGGGTTGGGTTTTTTTTCTTCCCCTTCTATTATCTTTAAAACAAACTTGTTTTCATATTTTCTTGTGGCTCAGGCTCTGTGCCCTGGAGACCTTTCTGGCCTTTGAAGTGCTGGGGCCTGAGCTGTGGGCCCCAAGTTGGAACTGACCTGTGATTGAGTCACAACGTAGCAGAATGTTTTGTTTTTCTTGTTGACTTCATGTTCCAGAGGCAGAACCTGGCCCACCTGTGTCTCTGTGGCTCCACCCTCACCCAGGTGGTTGTGGTTGGGGTGGTGGGTGAGGCCAGGGCTATATTAATGAGGAGCTGTTGGGGCTGGTCATATCTTGCTGAGCTCTTGTGGTGGTGTCCTTCCATGTGAAGGGCCACTGAGGGAATCATCTCTGTCTGTTGTGTCCAGCAGGTTATGCTGGCACCACAGTGAGTGGTGGAGGAGCTGGGCCCACAGGAACCTATGGCAGGACTGTCTGAAAGAAGACTTCTGAGGGGATGTTGCTGAGTTCAGTGTTGGCCTGTGTGATCAGGCAGCTGATGGCAGCATAAAAGGATGGTGGCTGAACCAGCACAACAGCCTGTAGTCAGGGTCTTGGGAACATGGAAATGGTTACACTGAACACTTTATTCTCTCACTTCTTGCATGCTTGTGGTGAGAGAGGAAGGTGCTCAACAGGGTCCGAGTTTTACGTGATTGTTTTGCTCTTCCCTTGCTCTGTTTGTCTCTGTAGGCTGCTTTCGTGAGCTGAGGACTTCAAGAAGTAGTCTCCCTTGAAACCAGCTCTTAGGAGGGTTTTCAAAAGGTCTTTTGGAGGTCATATTTCATCCCCTGCAATTATTGAAAGATACCTGCTACAAGAAAAAGTCATTATCTAATTCATAGTGGGAAGACCAGGTTTGGCCTGTCTCTTAGTGGGAAAGAAGTGCTATCTACAGATGACACAGAGGAACTGGGTGTTTGATGCCTGTTCTGCATTTGTGCTCACTAAGAGAGAGTTACAAAGAACAGGTGGCTAGTGCAGCTAATGCTACAGGCAAAGGGATAAGGTGAACCTAAGCAGAGGAGACTGAAGCAGAATGTTTTAAGATTAATCAGGCCTGGTGGACTGCACGCCTGAATACACAGAAATGTGTGATGGAGGATTTCTGAAAACTTGCTGTGGACAGGCGAGATACCAGCAGATTGGGAAAAGCTAAGATGGTGCCTGTCTTTAAGAGGTGTATCTGGGGAGGGTAAAGCAAAGGTAGGGAATTAAAAAGCAGTTTGCATCAGTCCAAAACCCTTAGGACCAATTCCCAAAAGAGTTTAAAAGCACCTGTAAGATAAGTGACTGATAAAAAAGAAACTATATCACGCCAAGCTCATTTCCTTCGGAGAAAGACTGGCCAGAGAAGAAGCCACAGATGCTCTCTATCTTGATTTGCAAGGCTATGGCAATGTGGCACAATGTTCCCACTAGAAAAGCTAGGAAAACACTGAAAGGCGATGCCAAGCTGGCTGGGTAGCATCCCTGGAGGGCAGCGGTGGCAGCAGACATTACATCACAAGCTTTCCATTATAGTCTGTTCTGGAGCAAGTCCTTTAGTGGGTTTGTTAATAGCTGCTGCTGGACAAGGGCCTATGCTTATTACATCTGCAAATGATAAGAAGCTTCAAGGTCTTAGAAGAGCAGGATTTTAATTCAAGATGTTATCAACAAATAGGAAAAGAGGGCATGGGAAAGGAAAATAAAAAAATTCAACTAGCATAAGATCAAGATCGTGGTCTTAGGCTGGAGTAATCAAATGCACAATACAAGCTAACAAAATATGCTTCTTAACAGAAAGGTCTGCAAAAACACAACAAGGTGGTATTGTGGGCCACAGATTAAACAGGAGTCCACAGTATGATGATACTGAGGAAAGAAAAAAAAATAATTCAGAGTCGCTTACCTTTATAGGAGTATAATCTTTAGGACTTTTGAAGTAATCCATCCTGTTTACTCAAAAATACCAGACCTTGTCTGACCAGGAGTATCCATCTAACTTGGGTCACTGCATTCAGAGCACGTGTGGGCAATTAGTTCAGGGCAGACTGGAAAACAAAAGAGGCAACCAAAAAGTGAAATGTCTAAGTCTTCAAGTGCATAAAATCCTATTGCAGAGAGCAGGAACATCTGCTCTTTATGGTGGATAGGATAAACAACAAGGAAAATTAAGGTTCAAAATTAGAAGAAACATTTTAAAGGAGATAGTACAAAGGCACAGGAACTGATTGCTCAGGGAGGTGGTGTTTGTATGGACCTTGCTGCCTTCCTGGCATGAGTGGAAGCATAACTGCTGCTGCACGCATTGCTGCAGGAAGAAAAACAGCACATCTGTGCCATTGGTTGGGAGAAATGGGAGGGTGGGTGTGTGTGTTTGTGTTTTGAAATGGGAGAGTGATCAGGGCCTGGAGGGCGCCATCAGGCTCTACCACCTCTGCCCTGCCCCAGGGTTCAGCTGCCCCTCCTGCTACTCTCACGTGTGCCCCAGGGTAAGGAATGGATGGACTGACCCCGGTGCAACCTGTCAGAGCTGGGTTTGCTCTGTGGTTTGTCAAGAGGTGCTTGAAGAGCTTGGATTTGGGCTTTGAATTGAGTCAGGTGGGTGAAGTCCCATGGAAGGCTGCTCTTTAAAGTGCTCACCTACCCATGGTCCTGCCATGACTGCCTCAGCAATGTTTCCCAAGCGAGCACTACTTCACACTGTTGTTGTCTGTTTCTAGGAAAGAACACGAGTTTTTAGCAGAACAGCTTTTTGTTGACCAACTGAACCAGGGTTCTTCCCTTGCTGTGCTAAATGGACAATAATTTAACCAATGTTATGGTCCATTATCCTATAGAGCAGAAAAAAACACTCTTAAGCACATAGGTACCTTATAACAAAATAATTTATTTTTAACGCAGAATTTATGTTCATCCAGCCTTGTGCTGTCATTTTTTTGAAACAACAGCAATTACAGCCAAACCAAGTTACATGGCTCATCTCTGTTTTGTGGTAATTTCATTTGTTCATAATTACTATGTCCTACATCCTGCAAACCCAAGCAATAGCATCTGAGAGCTTATTTTTTTTTTTCTCCTCTCTCAGTAGTCAGTAAACAGGCATCTGGCTACGACACACTTGGCATTGTTTAACCAATAGACAGTTGTGTTTTATGGGACTGTGGCATACTGGGCCAAATTCCAGTCCCACTGGAAATCCCTGGTCCCACTCCAAGGAATCCAGGGTAAGGACAACAGAGGCACTGGAGCCCAGCGATGTTATTCTGGTAGATGGATCCATCACTGCCTTACTGGCAGATCTTCACTAGTATGCAGGACATTGCTCTAAAGCTGTTGGGTGTTCCAGCAGGTCAGGTGTGGACTTCTATGTTCCACTCCAGGCTTCCAGACAGGAGGGAGTGACTCAACTTTTAGTAACTAGCCTACTAACTGATCCGTTAACAGAAGATGGTGGCTTTTTTCCAAAACCTGTTTCTAATTAGCACCCAAAGACATTTTGGCTGCCTCTGCACTTGGTATTTCTTACACTACATGCAATCCTTGTACCTGTTTATTTGGAGAGCTGGTAGGGATTCCTTAACAGGCGACGCTTGATTGGAAAATAATGAAGAGACCAATTGTACTGCACTTCCACCTTGAGCAATTTAGGATGAAGTTTCACAGTTGTCTATTTCAGTAGTTAAAAAAATAAAATGTAATCAAGTAATATTACCCTCTTTTGGCGTAGGTTTTATGTTACTCATTGCACTTAGCAAGGTTTTATACTTCATTTTATCTATCTGAAGTAAACATCCCCTTATAACCTACGCTTACTAAACAAGCTTTCCAAAATCCTAGAGTATTTTACCAGGATCTCGCTGACAAAGCCAATTCTTCTGTTTGAGACAGGAATTATCTCTTTACCTGATAAAATGCATACGCTGCCAGGACTTGTGGCCTAGGTAAGGGATGATTGTTAATACAAAGAGAGGTTCCTTCTCCCAGGCTATATGAGGTGGGTCCCTAAAGGTTTCATTCCTGAGGAGGAGAGCGCTGGGTGCCAGCTGGAGCCCAGCTGAGGCCAGCCCAGGAGCCCCCAGAGAGAAGTGCCGCTGGAGCAGAGGGGACAAGAGGAGCCGGAGCCACCTCCTCTGCCTCCCCTCTCCCTCTCCTCACACGCTTCTCCAAGTGACAGAAATTTTTCATTAAAAGGATTCTTAAAGCTATTTGCATTCAAAGCCATTAATGAAGCTATTTCATTATTTGAAATTTAAATGGAAATAATAAATTTTTCCAGAGGAAGGCCAAGAGAAAGCCAGAGATGTTTTGAATGTCCCAGAGCTCCTCAAGCTTTCTCAGGTTCATGGCTTTCTAGTGCGAACATGGCGACGCTTGCTTGCCAGCTAAATATTCTGTATGTTGTGGGAACATTTTTCTGTGAGGGCAGATGGTGTTCGATTGATAGTCAGAATAATACATGAACAGCAGAGAAGATGTGGGTTGATTAAATAATTAGCATACTGTGACATTCTATTGCTTCACTGTAACTTAAAGCTAGGTCAAAACGTTGGTCTGTTGCACCTCCCTCTCTCCTTTCTTTCTTCTGCTTTTATGTTCACTCCAAAGGAACATTTTAACAGAAATTAAATCCTTTCTTGGTAGCAAAATGTAAGAATTTGTTACTTGGCCCTGCATGTTATAGAATAAAAGTAATAATATAAAGGAAATTAAATTTTGCTAAATTAATTTAAGTTGCCAGGCAACCCATCATACCCAGTGTGGGAGCTACTGAAACATTATTGCAAACAAACGGCTTAATATGTGGCACAGATCAGTGTTCAAACCAAAATGGATGATCTCAGGAAGCCAGGGCAATGAAGACTATTGTAAGGACTGAACACTGGTTTTCGGTCACTCTGTCCATCTGCACAGCTCTTGCCTTCAGTTTGTTTGCGTGTCCACCAGAAGTCTAATTAGATAATCTTATCAACTCTGCCCCTTCCTGTCCCTCTGCTCTGTAATTGTAAAGTAAAAATAATTCCAGGCAGTTTGCTGTCCACTGAGGAATAAACATAGAAAACATGCTTCTCTCAGAAAGGATATCATTATTCACTGATTAAATACAACCCCTTGAATTACTCATCCTCCTCTACAAGTCCTGTTATCTATTCAGGGGTTCTTGAGACTTTCTGTGAATAAAAATGAAAGAAGTTGTCTCACTAAGAAATCATTATCCCATGAAATGTTAGTGCTGACTTAAAAGAGTAGTGTCTTTGGCTGCCATGTAGTCACTGACCAGGGTATAGGGGAGAAGTTGCCTTTGTACCTTACAGGTTCAGGTTTCTGAGACTTTGGATGGTGTTGTACCTCCACTAGGAATAAAAATGAAAAAAATGAAGGAAGTTCTCTGCCACCCTGTAACTGCTACTGCTGTCTCCAGAGTAGTCGTCTGGATGTCTGCAGTGCTGCAGCTCATGTCTTATATGTCTAGGAAAAGTCCCATAAAGCTGGTAAATCTCATTTTCTTGTTTTGCTATGTAATTAATGTTTTCCTTGCTGCCATCAGTCCTGAAAGTAAGGATTAAAATTTCAGGTTTGGTAACAATCCTGGTAAAATTGACTGGGGGAGGCAGTTCATGACCTCTGCTAAGGCGGGTTGACGCTGTGAAGGAAGAACAATAGTGCTCCTGGAGCAGGCTGAGAGGATGTAAGTTCTCACTCCAGCATCTATCTGAGAAAAAAAATTTAATATTTCTGTGTCAAAGTGTTGCAAAACCAAACTATACAAGAAACGCTTATGCCAGTTGGTGCCCTCAGAGATTATACTTGGAAATCAAATTTCTTTATGTTCTTTTGCTACTTTAGAGGGAAATTGTTCAAAACTGACATTAAAAATATCCAGTGAATCAATGTTAAGTTCTCTGAAAGATATTTTAATACAAATTCTATAGTTAACTGTTTCTATTTCTAGGAACAAAGACAAAATATTTGTATTGTGTGGAAGTAGAGTGTCAACCAAAAGTAATACAAAAACAAATCATGTGCTTACAAATACCTATTGGGAAGGAGGAGACCACTGCTTTTAATGCAAGAGGCTTGATGGACCCTTCCACTGTGCAACTCACAGCTCATCTCAAGACTGATTTGCCTCCTCCTAAAGCCTGCAGAACTTTTTACCGCTCAGGAGTGTGGCGTAAAGACCAGGTGCTACTCCTGGAGACACCTTCTGCCTCTCAGATTTCTGGGTGAACCTTTATTTGGAAATTATGTTCTTTGATGCCTGTCCTAAATTGTTAGTCTAATACTTGCCTCTTGTGCTAACAAGTTGCTTTGTTCTTCTACGTGATTAAATTCCACTGCTGGGAGAAATGATTCCAATATACTACTATTTATCTTATACTACTGTTTATCTTATAAAATTTTAGGGCCTTTGGGTAGTAACCGCTATTGTTATTTTTTAGAGTAGCTTATTAATACAACCAGACCAGGAGGTTGTCAGTTGTCATCAGGAGGTTGTCAAGGGCATAAATTGTCAATTTATGCTCTTCCTGCTCCTGAACTGATGACATGATGGAGAAATTCTCTTGCTTAAGTACTGAGACCCACAGCTGCATTTCAGACTGTAAGATAAATTGTCTCAGACCACATACCTCAGATTCATTTACTTGTTTGATTTATAAAAAGCACCTTGAAAAACACATTTGCTTAATGTAAAAGCTCAAAGTCAAAAGAGGACTGGACTGGACAAGAACAAGCATTTCAAAACTGGCATCCCTTTAGTTCAGCCACAAACTGCAAATTGAGTGCTCCTAAAGCTCATATGCACCAGCTGAGTTACAGGATTTGTTTCTCCCTAACCTAATGGGAGGAAGAAATTCAGAATCCTCAGTAGGAACGGGTAAAACTTTTCATCTATCTATTAACATTTACAACTATCATCAGAGGGATTGTCTGGAAATATAGCAAATTCTCTTTCCATCTTGACCTCTGAAAGGCTTGAAAGTGCCCAGTGGAAAGCGTTCAGTATCCATAAAACATTAAAAGAAATGGTCGCTTTTCTACCAGGGTGCTTAGATGCAAAGAGTGAAAAGGACAAGCTGTGAGTACAAAGCAGATTATTTTTGAGTAAGAGTCTAGTTGGAAAAGTGTGTTTATGGCATTAGCTGTGATTCTGAAGGTCTGGGAGGGCTGTGGATACTCAAATTCAGTTGAAGTCAGTGGGAGGCATAATTAGCACACTTTAACTCAGCTGGTGATGCTCATCTCAATTTTGTAACAAAATCCCAAACAAGCATATGGAATTACCTAGCACAACACTCTTATCAAGCTCCAGATGTAAATGACTCTGTGCTCTCGTTCTCTTAATTTTGCTTTATCAATTAACCATGCCACTTTAATAAAAGTGAAGGGTCATCAAATTAGTGGGATGTGAGGGTGGTTTGGGGCTGGCTGACATCACTTGGTTTGAGGGACCCCTGAGACATGCAATAATGCGGTTATTATGCATTATTAATATGTGTGGATCATAGTCCACACAGGTTAAATGGCAGCAACAGACCTAAAATCCGTAAATGTTTGTTATTTGAGCGTTACAGAAGTAAAGGGGCTTGATCATGCACCATATGACATTTAGTAAACTTTGTCAGTTATGCTCCTTTAATCTGAGCGAATTAATCTGAAGAAAAGTTCAAAGGATGAGATTGATGATAAAATTCACAAAGATACCAATTACTGTGCACATCCATAATGACTCCTGGCCAGTCTCCGTTTTCTTCTAGCTATTGACCGAGCAAATCTATGTTATTAGAAACTTGATCTTGAGATTATGGGGGTTTTTTGGTCAAAATTTTTGCCACCCAGAAATATAGCCACCACCACCAACCAACCCCACCCTTGTTCCTTGAAATAAAAGCATCATTTTTGAGGTTCTTGTGGGACTGGGGCCCATGGGATGCTTTTATGCCTCCCTCTCATGCTTCTTACAAAGTACAGTAGAAATGAGTTTATTCTTCTTTATTGTATCTGTGGATATTTTGTTTTTCACCATTCATTTAGAATATTCCTATTTAGCTACTGCAAAGGTTCCTTGCTTGATAAACTCTTTGGTACTTACAATTAATTATTTCTCTGAATTATAAAGGAGAGATTGTGGTCTCCAAGTACAAAATATGCTCAACCAGCAGTATCAATAAAACCTGCTAAAAAAACAAGTTAATTTTTAAGGTTGCATTCTGGATTTTAGCATCCATCTTCTGATTTACTGAGAAGGTAAAAGATGCGTACGGAGCATATGGATGATGTACTGCTCTGAAAGATGCTGTGACTAGAAGTGCTGAAACACGAGACGCTGACTCAAAGGTGAATTTATATATACCATTATACTTATTTGGGTTTGTTCCAAATAATGGTGGAATGAATTTTAAAAGCTGTTCTTTCTATCTGGATGAAAGAACAAAACTCAAAAAAGAACTCAAACAACAAACCTCAGAAAAGAACTCAAAAACATCTTCAACTTGTTACCTTTCTTTGCATTGGCAAATACTCTTTTTTTCTGGTTAAAAATATAAAACTTCCCGGGGCTTTAATCTGTGCAGTACAAAATTATTTTTAAAACCCCTACTCTGCATCAAATTATTCATCTTCCTCTCTGAATTTTCACGTGGACTTCATGAGAAGACGAGCAGCTTGATGGTCCTGGTGATCCAGTCCTGCTAGACACCTGACTGGATAGTCTCCAAAGGTAAACTTAATGCTCCCTAGTTGTTTGTCAGCTGCTTGCAGGTCTAGTCTCCCTGAATAATTTAGAGATGTTTTAAGTTACTGTCATTACAAATGGCCTTGAAAAGGAAAACAAGTAGTTGGTCTGCTGGGGCCTGAAAACGTCCTAGCTGTGTCCCTGAATGTGTCTCCATTCATTGCCTCTCTGCTAGCAGAGTAACACAAGACTTCTTTTGCATGTTTGTGCTCAATTTTGTGTTCAGCAGCAAGCAGAGGTTTATTTTAGTAAATCAGAGTAGATACACTGATGTCCAGAGGAAGGATACACTCCTTTGAGGCTGTACTACTGCAGCTATTGTATATACCCTGTTTCCCTTTGGAAAATTTCATAGAATCACAGAATGGTTTGGGTTGGGAGGGACTTTTAAAGGTCACCTAGTCCAAGCCCCCTGCAGCAAGCAGAGACATCTTTAACTAGATCAGGCTGCTCAGAGCCCTATCCAACCTGATCCTGAATGTTTTCAGGGATTGGGCATTTACCACCTCTCTGGGCAACCTCTGCCAGTGTTTCACCAAAATTTACTTGAACAAACATGACAGGTCAGGTCCCACATCATAGCTGTATTTTGTCTGTGTTTACTTTGCTCTATACTGCCTTTAGCCCTCCCATTTTCTGTGCATGTGCATTCATGTGATATTCATCTATTTTTGGGCATGTAAGTTGAATGCAAAATACTAAATCCTAGACATTCTGGTTTTTGTGGTTGTGGAAAATGAAGTGAGAGGTGTTTCGAAATGATAAATAATACCACGCTATGATATGTTATAGTTACTTTTCCAAGGTGTAATTATGAGTTTATTACTAATAATATCTCAAATGCAGTCTTAATCAATTGTGTAAGTTTAGTGTCTGTAAACCTTAAACCATTTTTTTAATGTGAGTTTACAGGATTCTTTTTGTGAGCTTGACACAAATGCTGTGCTTGTGCCAAACCGATGTTTGAACTTGTAGAGTGTGATTGAAGGAGACAAACCGAGGTTTTAGGGATTGGCACTATATAAAATGAAATTTTAATTCAGTCATATATTGTACTTAAAACTTTTCATGTCACTAGCTTAAAAATTAAGTATATAGCAATAAAAGCTTTTCATTAATAAATCTCCTTCAATCACAAAAGTTGGCTTTGCTTTATTTCTCATCATGATAATGAGTTTTAAAAAAATTAATGACGTAACCTGTTGATTTCCAAAAAGCCAGGATAGAGAACACATTTATTGCACAAATGAATTGCCTACACAATAACTGCAGCTCTTTGTGTTTTGCCTGTTTGGAAATAAAACAACCCAGGCTTTCCATGTCCAGGTAAATTTATTTCCATAGTGTGGATTTCAACCATTAGTATCTAAAGGTGACTGAAAAATACTCTGTGTATATAGAGATTAGTGTGATACAATTCTCTGGAAATAGGTATTTTTTTTGCCAGGATACTTTGGGATATTAAAAACTGATGCAGATTTTTAAGCCATCAGTCCCCCCACAATCTATGGTACAGCCATATTATTTTATTATTTTATTATGTTATTTTAGGGTTTGTTTATTTCTTGCTCTCTGTAAAGTATTTACTAGAGATCTTTTCAGCCTGGGACAGTTCTATCATTAATGCTACCATCAGTGATATGCTGTCACAGGATGCTAAAGCTAGTAGAGCAAAAGACAAAACAGTAAAGAGCCTGTGGCATACGCTGGAATGCAGCTGCCCATTAACGAATCCTCATATGTAAACACCTTTGATAACACTGGGAGGCACAGGCGTGTTTACTACCCAGGGGAGGGGAGCTCAGGCACAAATGCGCATGTAGATACAAAGAAATAGAAAACCGAAAATCTTTCTCACAAATTCTTTCATAGGGTAAACTATCAGTATACCGGAGCCAGCATCTCCTCAGGATCTTACCTCCACTAATTCTTTAATGGATTAGTGTATTTTTAATTTTAGTGTATTTTTAATACACAACTTGCATTAGAAACTATAGAATAAAATTAAAAGGGAAAAAATTGCAAGGAAAGAGGAATTCACTTCAGAGTGAAAAAGCTTTCTCTTATGCATAAAAAATATGATGGAGCTCAGAAGGATCAGATTATTTGTTTTTCTGGTTTGTGTTTTAGACTTCGTGAACTGTATTGTGTCTAGAGACAGTACATAATTGATAGGGTATAATACCAACTTGATACATTTCTGGCACTCTTTGCATAGAGTTGGTAACTGAGATAAATTGTTGAACCAAGAGCAGGGAGCTGACAAGAGAATTAGTGCCTGCCCCATTCACCCTGAGCCCACAAAAGCTGGGAATTGTGTTTCCAAGTATTATTCCTGCACGTCTGGGGAAGGTTCACTCACTCTGAGCAGCACACAGATGCAAGAGCATTCAAAAGAGACATGTATACAAATACATGAGACCATACTATCTGGTCAAGTGGAAGATCGATTTCTAATTCAATATAAAACTTTTATCTTAAATAAATGCTTTAATTGCAATCGTCCCAGTACCTAGGAATGGTAGGTAGCCTTTGGGGATCATATTGAGCAATATGTTCCCTGGATTACAAAGTGGCTTAAATCTGGGAAAGTGCTTGCAACAGGTAATGTAAAAGAAAGCTTTTTATAACAAAGCAAATAAAAGGAGGGTTAGATTCAGGTATGAATAATTATATTATCCAGGGGGAACTGTAATGATTCTTTTGGTTATTTGGTGTCATTTAATTACAAGAAGGGCTGTGTGGAATAACACAGCAGATCATAACTTTTTTAACCAAAAAGGTGGGTTTAAGACATTTTCTTTGGGCATTGTATATGCAAGCTCTTTAATATTGAAGTGCTGGGGCCGAGCTGTGGGCCCCAAGTTGGAGTTGACCTGTGAATAAGTCCCAACCTAGCAGAATGTTTTGTTTTTCTTATTGGCTTCATGTTCCAGAGGCAGAACTTGGCCCACCTGTATCTTTGTGGCTCTGCCCTCACCCAAGTGGTCATGGTTGGGATGGTGGGCGAGGCCAGGATTATATCAACCAAGAGGCGATCAGTTGGAGGAGCTTCCTATTGGGTGTGGCTTCTGTTGGGGCTGGTCCCGTCTTGCTGAGCTCTTGTGGTGGTGTCCTTCCATGTGAAGGGCAACTGAGGGAGCCATCTCTGTCCATTGTGTCCAGCAGGCAATGCTGGCACCACAGTGGGCAGCAGAGGAGCTGCGCCCTCAGGAACCTATAGCAGGACTATCTGAAAGAAGACTTCTGAGGGGATGTTGCTGAGTTCAGTGTTGGCCTGTGTGATCAGGCAACTTATGGCAGCATAAACTGATGGTGGCTGAATCAGCACAACAAATATAGACTTGTGTTTAGGTTAGGAAGTCCATATGTCTCCTGGAAGACAGAATATAATGCTGCTTTTTTGGAGATTGTCTTTTTATTTGCAGAAGCAGTTGTCTTGTCATCTGTCAATGGTGTTCTCTATTCTACCCATCTAACTTGCATCTCTGCCCTGTGTTTTCCAGGGTGCAGCAGCTCCTTTATGAGTTCTTTGTTGTGTATAAAAATGCTACGGAAACATTAAGAGTCCACAACAAAGGATGAAGGGGGTGGAGGAGACAACTGGAAGTGGATACCCAGGGGTTATCAGTAGGAAAATGATTGCCCATGAGGTACAAGTAGGTTGAAGGAAGGATTTGTTCTGGTTCCCAAAAGAATTTTCAGTGGCCCTGGGGACAGGGACAGGTACCACTTCTGTCTGGGAATTAGAGAGAGGTTCTTGAAAAGAATCTCTGCTATATCGGTGAACTGAAGCTTAAAAACATTAAGTATTGCATAGCTTACCTGTGATGTATGGAAATGTATGGTATACGGTTATGTATATGGTAACACCATATTATAAACACTGTTAGCTTGTATAGCAGAGTTAGCAATCAGAAATACATTATGGAAGTCATTTTACAAATGCTGCATGTTTTCTTGTGGTTGTAGCCTTTGAGTTCATTAGCGTTTCACTGGAAGTTTTCCATTAGGAAAATATTAACAATCTTAATTTTAATATAGTTAAGTGCTTTGCTTAGGAATTTTCATGGTCACAAATTAGGTTAATACTGATAATTAGAACACAAACATAATTAATTTCCCCTAGTATTAAAATTTATCAGACATTTAAACCCAAATGAAATTAGTCAACAGTCAGAATGAACAATGGCTGCATTTCTGAGTACAGTATCTCAAGGTTTCCCAAATAAAATCTTCACTTGGATAATAGAGATGGACCATGTGTGGGTTTCAGTAACTATCCATTAGTAATAAATTAATTAGAGGGCAAAGAAGAACCAGGGGCTGGCATTCAAGAAGATGTGAGGGAGTAATTCAATCCTTTTGGGATGCAGAAGGAGTTTGTTTTTACTTACATGCTTTTGTTTCTTCTTGGCTGAACAAAAATAAGCAAGGGAGTCTGAAGAACAAACCCCCCTCACCTGTGCTCAGCAAAAGAGGTCCTCTGGGTCTGTGGGCTTCCTTGTGCCATTTAGGAGGTAACAGTTCTACAGATGTCTTCTGCACCTGGGAGTGTGGTATTGCCTGGACAGCCCTCTGCTGAAGGGTCATATAAATTTCCACAGAAAAAAGCAGTGGTGGGTCCTCTCCTGCAGCCTTGTTAATTGCCCTGCACTCAGCTTTTATGGCAGAGTTTGGGCCCCGGGTTGTTTCTATTGGTTGGGTCAGGTGGATCTGTCCAGTGGGCTATCAGGCCAAAGAGGATCAGCAAAGCTAAATATTGTTGCTTCAGGACAGTTTCTATCCTGGTGATGTTTTCTGATTCTTCAGCTTCCTAGGACTGGGGAAAGAGGCACAAACTCAAAAGCAACAGCTTCTGCAGGATCTCCCCCTCAGGAACCAGTAGGAGAAAAGCTTTAGAGACCCTTCTTTGTATGTAAGCCCCACCGCGTGGTTCTTTCCGCTGGAGGTGGGGAAATCACTCCCCAGATTTAACAGAAAATGTAATTAGGATTAACCTGAATTTAAATAATTGTTCAACTATTACATAGCTATTAGCATGCCCTATTATTTGCTATCAGAGAAATGCAAATATGTGTCACTGCATCAATTCATGAGAACAAAGATTGGAAGCTGATAATTGTTATGTAGTTCCCCACCCCAGAGACCCAGGAGGTTTTTGTTCTTGTATTGCAAACTGCAGTGTTTGCAATAGCCTCTCTCTTAGCAGCAGAAAACTAAGGTGGGTGTTGGCAGAAAGATAAAGACATGTTAATTCTGCGTTTGCAAAACAGATTTACCTTCAGAGATGCAAAATGGAATATGTCCAGAATCAAAGCCGTATACTTTTTTTTTCGTTTTATAGTAATGATCCCATCCTGCTTCTGTGAAAGGCTCAAAATTTTACTGAGCATTAGATGATCTAGACCTTTTGGCCTGGGCTCTAAAAAAATACATGTTAGGAAGAATAACTGCAGTCAAATGTAGCCTTATTGACCCAGGTAGAGATGTCCCTACTCAAGTAGGGAGGGTGGACCAAATGACCTCTAGAGGTCCCTTCCAGCCTAGAACATTCTGTGATTCTGTGATTATGTAATTCTTTTGCAAATGGAGTCTCTGTGTAAGTACTTGGAAGTTACATATTTGTTAACTTTATCTTACCAAGCTGTAAAAGGGTCCCATAATAGCAGTTTCTCTTGGCTTGCCAGGCATTGAAATTAACTCTATAAAGCTAAGTAACAGATGATTCAAAGAAAGCAGTATCTAAAGACATATTGTCTTATTATGTGCATTAATTACCTCCAGAAGAACTGACAATTGGGTAAATAGCTCTTTCTTTTTTTAGATAAAAATACATGTTTTAGTACTTCTATGAAATACTGATCCTAGGATAAAGTTCAGGAGGTGGGTCTAATATGTGACTATTTTTACACGAAGCAGTCCTTGATTTCGAGAGCACTGTCACCATGTATTGAGAATATGGTTTGATCTGTCTTTTTAAAATCACATTTATTTGAATGTAGATTAAATTTCTTTTCTTGGCATTTATTCTTGTGCCACCAGTGTCAAAACAGAAACTGCAAGCATTGTGATAAAAGAAAAATTATTTCATTTCCCCGCACCTCCCTGCAGTAATTGCCTTTGTGTCCTTTTTTGAACTTCTGTTCTGTAACTCCTCAGAGCCAGTCCCTTCCACGAACAGCGGTTCATTGTTCTGAACTTCTGTGCCTACAATGGCAACGGGGCTTTAAAACAGTGGAAAAAATGTGATCTCTCCAAGTTGCATGGTAGGAAATAAACGGATTGTTTCTCTCCATTCATATTAATAGATTCTGTTCTCGGAGCTTCCTTCTGTTCACTGCCCCAAGCAAAAATGAGAGGGTTTAGCAGAGGTGTACTGTGTTGGTGATAAAGCCGCCCCCGATTCTTTCCCAGGTTGGGCAAAATTAGCATAAGTACTCCATGCACACAGCTGCAGCCTTCAGCATGCAGAGCTTCTGCAACAGCTTCCCTTCCCCAAGAGGGGATTTTGCCAGTGGAATGACACTGGCATGGATTCATCAACCATACGCCTCCTCTCGCTTCCCACACACTCTTTTGTACTGTCACCATGGATCAGTGGAGGAGCGCAGCTTCACAGGTCAAAGCCTGGTTAGACTCTGCTGAACACGCTTCTGAAGTGTTGTTCTCTCCCTGTCCCCAGACAGCAGAATCCATTTCTCTGGGCAAAATGTAAGCCAGATGGGATAATGTGTTTGAAAGCTTGAAAGTCAGATCCTTTGGATTTTTTTGCTTTATGATCTTAATTTATGCACATATGAAAGTGAAACATGGCTTTTTTCCTTCTCTCCTTGCCTCTTTCCTATCAAAAGCATCAAAAAAGAATCATTTTTTTCCCAATAATGTTTTAAAAATTGTTTTTGAGAATTTGGAAAGATAACCCATGAGAAACTGTTCTGACAAACAATTTTGAAACAAACCATGAGCTTTGGTTTTTCTTTTCCTTATCAGCTGTATAAGGAATATCTGTCTAAAAAATGTTGATATGTCTAGCATAGCATGAGCAGCATGTGGTAGAGCTGGCAATAAAACACAGCTCTCCAGTGCCTGCCCAGTTCTTTATTGAGAAATCTATTCTTTCTCTCCCTACAGCTCCCCACCTATTACAGTGCACATCTTACGGTTTCTAAAATAAACGATACAAGTTTTACAGAGATTTTCCTTAAAAAATAAGCATGATTCTGATTTAAGAGCTCTGTTCAGTCTGTGTTCTGCATCAGAGAAGGCTCCAATGAAAAGCAGCGTGCCCCAGGAAAGCAAAGATCCATTCCCCACGTGTTTTGGTGCCTTTGGCTACTTGAGAACGATGTGGGCACATTTAATGAAATGCACTGACATTTTCAGAGCAAACTTCCAGATTCTGCTGCTTCTGTGCAAATGGTAGTTTACTGTGGCTTCCACAGGGGACCACAAAAGTGTGTTGGATTTAGACTTTGACTTGTTACAAACCCCGGTACTGAGCCAGGGAACTAGTAGAACCAATAGACAGGAGAAAGGTAAGCGTTAACAGGTTAACGTTATTGAAGCAATCTTTTCCCCTAAGTGTGCTCTCACAAACAGCAAAAAAATTTGTCCAGGCTTTCCAAAATGTTACTCTTAAAGCTGAGACTGAAGATTGAGAACATTGGGCAAATCTTTTAAATTTGGCGACTCTGTAGGCAATTGAACACAAGATATTATAGATAAAGTTGGGCAAGCAAAGAAACGGAGTGCTAAAAGGCTCACCCCGTCAGAGTTATTACTAAAAAGACTATATGGTCATTTGCAGGCAGTGAGGGCAAATGTTTGCTTATTTCCATCCCAGAAGCAGAAAGCTTTAGAGGGTGGGCATTTAACTTTGATGTTACAGCTCAGTGCATTTTTTAATGAAATGATAGATTCATCACTGGAGTCACTCAGGACTTTCTCTGCCTACTGAACATCAGCACATAATTGCATACTTTCTGTTCAATCACGGATTGCTGGCTCATTTAGGACACAGGGCAGTATATTATCTTTAAAAATAAATGTCTGATCATTAACTCAGAAGATAAATGATACTAATTTTGCTGATCTGACTGGTCTGATATGGCTGTAATATGCTGGCTTGAAACAAATGCAGAATTTAGAAGACCAGTATATTTTGTGGCAAAACCTGTGAGTGGGACTTGTACAGCAAGGATCTTATTTTGCATAAAGTTGGATTATCTCTACTCCTTTGGCCTTAATCTTATCACATGGGCACATAATTCTGCCAAAATTCCCCAGGTGTAGCTCAGTTAAGGATTTTCAACAGTTGAAACTGAAAATCTCACCTTAAAATTATGGAAACATTTTCTGTATAAACAGGACACTATCCACAGATGACAGTTGAAACCTTGATCTCTAAGCTGTGTCTAAAAGTAGATAATTATCAACTCAAAGTAACTGAGATAGAGACATCCAATGACTTGCTCATGGTCATACAGTGGGTTAGTGGCAGCAGTGGGAATACCAAGTCTTATGACTCCAGTCTTGTGTTCAGCACATGAGATCACAATTGACTTATTTATACCACTGTATTTTCTGAAAGGTTGTTTTGTGGTTTGTTTTTTTTCTTTTTTTTTCTTTTTTAATCAGATGCTTGTAAATTAAGTTGCTGGCTGTAATCAGAAATGTATTTATCATTAATGCTGGCTCACAACCAAGAACGCTGTTATTTTTGCAACAGGACAGCATGTTCCTCATTCCAAGGAAAAGTTAATTATGAGTGGCAGGAGGGTATGTCGTGATTTAATTGTGACCAGTTGCCCTCTATTGTGTCGCTACTGTAACAGGCAGTTATTCTCCTAATTCTTGTTTGGTGCAATGGTATTGACCTCAGTGAGCTGTATTTTTAGTGTGCTGATAAAATGAAGCAGGGTAGTTTTACAAAGCTGGTGACCAATGGGAAGAAATAATCCTAATGGGCATGTTTTGTAACTGAGGAAGGATGAGAAGACAGAAAAAAATTCCCACTTTTATGCTTCAAGAATCATCATATTTTTTTCATCAAGCAAGAATATATTGTGGTCTGTAATGCATCATGTTGTCAGAATGTAAGCTCTAACCTCTGTTTGCTGTGCTATCATGGTAGCAAAAAGCTTCCACTTGAATGCTGGCTGTCTAGACTTAGTCAGATTTACCTTCACCAGGAGGTACGCGGTGCCAAGGAAAACGTCTCTTAGTACTTGTCATTTGGATGGATTAAATGATGGCACTGGTCTGCTAGATTGAATGTGATGGATTTCTGTATGTCTGTGTCTGATAGCAATGTTAACGTATAGTTGAGCGGCAGAGTGTTTCCATGAAACATCAGGACCCGTATGTTATCTCCTCTTACAGTTTGTATATTAATTCATTTATTGTTAAGTCTATGAATTGGTGTAAGTTCATAAATTCAGCTTGTTTATTAATTCACAGTTCATGAATTGTGAACCTTATCAACTTTAATAGCTAAATGAGTAAGTGCTCATTTCTGTTTCAAGGCATATTTTAGGCTAGAGACATGTAGTAGAAATACCAGTGTACTTTTCACAATAAAAGACTAACCCAGGGGAACTCAGCCACCAGAGGAACATTGCTGAAGATGAGATCTGTTTGAAAGGAAATTCCCTAATGGCTTATGGAAGCAACTTTTTCACAGAGAGAATGAACAAAGCCAGATTTTTTTGCAATGGTGTCATCTTCCATCTTATGAATTGCCTGGTATCAGTGTCGTTGTGTTATCCATACCCTGAAATACAACTTATAATGTGTGAGTTTACATCCTAGAGATGTGCCTTGTATTTAATTAGTGAAAGAAAAATCTACTCCACTGGATTTTAATGCCTGGGCAAAGTGACCATAGTACATCTAGACCACCCAGGAAGTTTATTTTAAGAGATACAAAGCCCTACTTCAGGGAAGGCCACTCCTTAGCCCCATAAAAATCTTGTAAGCCATTCATTATACCAAAATTCTTGCCACTGGGTAGTATAGAAGAACCTGTACCCTACACAGTTCTTCAACACATTCCCAGCAGACTTTTCACCCTTAACTATCCCTTTGTACCACCATAACACGCCCAATGGCATGCAACACCTACCCACGTATCAAAAAATGTCATTAATATACACTCTGATGGACTGTATGTAGCTCTTACATTATTTGAGACATTCTGAATAGGAAAAAATAATCTATACAATAATAATGTTTTAGGACCACAGAGGTACTTCATGAGACCAAAAAAGAACTCAGGGCCACGAACGTGCAGAGATGTTCAGGCTGTGCTAACTGACCCCAAAGCCACGGGATGGCCCCTGGTACTGTTTTATTGAGCAATGTGGTTACAGCTTCTATATCACTGTAATTTATCTGTAAAATACAGGAAAACTAATTTCCTTACCTTGCAATAGTATTGTGGGGAACAATGCAGTGAAGATGTAACCAAAGGAACTTGATTTATCTTCAACTAAAATATTCTATTATACAACAAATTATTAATCTCATTAAATAATTTAAAGGAAGGCCAGAACCTCTCCTTAACTATAGTGATATAATTCCAGTGGAGTACTTTTCTCTTTTGGAGAGTCACACAGGCTGTAGTGGGAAGAATAGCAAAGGTGAGGTTTGGGAGCGGGTTCAGATGAAGCACAGAGCCAAAAAATGACCTACCAAGGACACTAAGTGTGTGTAGAGGAGAGGGAATGAAGCACACAGATGATAACCAGCAGCAAAGACCAATGAGTCTGGGAGATTTGGCAAGGAAAATGGTGGTGGAGAAATACAGCTTTCACTTGGACCACTTCTTGGACTGAAAACAATTTTGGGAGCCAACAAGAACTGCCAAAGTAATTGGCAGTATTGGCAAAGTAATTGTGTAGATTGAGATCAGTAGTGGAGAGGTTCCAGATGCGGGGTAACGTGTAGCTGGAAAGAATGGAAAATAAGTTTAATATTGGAAAGGGACAAAGAAGGCAGAAAGTTAGAAAGCACCATTCTGTGAGCTGTTACCCCACAGTTCTAACAATATTGTGACTTTAAAAATCCAGCACAATAACTTGGGTTTTAGGATGATTTTTTTAATGTTTCATAATGGATTTGTGAATATTCTTCACATTTCCTTTGAATTTTCCATTACATTTTTTCCCAAAGGTACTTGTGTATCTACCTCTCTTAGAAAAGATGTGAGTACTAGATGGACATGTAATACATCTAAAATTAAAAACTGTTTTATTTCAATGTCTACCTCAAGCTTTTTGAAAAGCAGAGAAATTAAGATACATCTTTTTGTGGAATACATTTAGATTGCTAAAGTGAATTTATGCCAAAGTCAAATTCACACTCTGAGCAGGAATAAAGGTTTTAAAGCTATATGGCTAATGCATTACTGCCCCTGTGGTGAACCGACCACATGATTTTTTCTGCCTTATTAAAACAGTGAGCAAAAGAACTCGATTTCCCATAAATCTATTCGGCATGTTTCCATACATTAGAAACACACATCACCCATTCCCCTACCAAACCAATCCTAGAGTGCCATCAAGCCCTGTCAGCTCTGCCTAGTGCCACCACCCCTGGGGGATCATGTTTACTTGTCTCCTGTTCTAGGGTTGGAGGTATTTCTCTGTTGACAATATCCTCAGTTAAATCTAAGTTTGCAGTATTCGTATTTTTTATTACCATGGAGTCTTGGTAGGATCAGAGGATAATTCAGGCTGGAAGGGAGTGAAAGAGGTTAGATTAGAATATATGTATCACTTTGTTTATTCTAATGGAAGAAGCTGGTTCTCAGGGAGGGAGAAAGCAGGCTAGCTGACTGGCTTTTTAACAGCTTGTTTTCCGTACTTCGGTTGTAAACTAACCTCCGATTAGTTTGTTACTGAGTTGCTCTATTTTTTTTTACCATTTCTGCCTCTGTGAAGTTCCCCACTGATGAGTATTTGCATTTCAGAAATCTTTGTGCGGGTTTCTGCTAAACAACAGCCAGACTAGAAGTTTGGCAATTTTCAAAATCACATGCTTAAGCTAGCAAATGTAAAATGGTTTAATGAATTGATTCAGTAGCTTTTTATTAATTACCTTAAAATATGTAGATAAAGCCTGAGTACTTCATACAAATAATACTTTTACTTTGTGATTCTACAGCTCTTCTGCAGAATTCATCTTGCTGTAATTTTATAAAGGTGCAATCTTTAAAAGAACCAGGACTACACTTCCAGTTTACATATAATGTATTTCTTTCATGGAAGGAACTCTTTTAATATGGTAATAGAAATGTTAATTTTAAAATGAATTTAAATAGGTTCTTGCATTGAACAGTGATTTTAACAATTACTCAGGTTGCATACGTTTTTAGTAAAAATGTTACTTTACATTCAGTAGTGTCATTAACTCATGAATAGAATATTTGTGGTGCCTTCAGAATGAATGGCATATTCTGGTAGTTATTTTAAAAGTAAGAACAGAACATATGTTCAGAAACAGCATTAAGAACAGCTCTGCTAAGTCAAAAAAGCAGCTTAGATCACATGTTGCTGTATACCTCTAGAATATTTGAAATAATTAAAAAGCACACTGAAGATTTTATCAATAAAAAGAAGGACAGAAATAGATGGATGTAGCCTTTCGAACCCTTATTACATTAAAAATCATTTTTACAATACTGCTCCTAGGGGCTAAGTCCAATGGGAAAGTACTCCACAGGCTTGAGCTCTCAGCTGTGCAGGAGCATACACAAAATAAGTCACTGCAATTAGAAAAAAATTAAATGCAGATTATATACTCCACACAAGCCTCCCAGTAGGAACAGTTAAGGATACCCGTTCAGTCCATAGAGACCCTAAGGAGGTCTGGCTGCGCTACAGCCTGATCTGGTTGCTAAGGGGACAGTGTTTGTCAAGCACTTTCTTTTGTTAATAGATACTGTCATCCTTTCCTATAGAGACCAGTTTCTCCTCCTTTACATGCAGAGCAGCTACACAAAAGTCCTCCACGCAATCCAGAAGCGGTGGCTTCGAGCTAACCAGGTTACAGGTGGGAGAGCAGAGAAACAAAGCAGAGGATCAGAGAGTGCACTAAAGGTAATTAGAGGGAGGTGAAGAAGGAGAGGGAAGGAAGCTGTTTCATGGCAACGAGAATGACTTTGTCAAGGTTAGCCAAGAACAGCAACCATGGGTAGATTTGGCCAGGGCTAGTCAATAAAACAGGACTGGCACACATGCTGTGAGTAACTAACTCCATAAACCACTTTGTGAATGTTACCATTTCCCCTTCCTTGTGAGGACAATTAACTCCCCGTGCTGCCACCACCACCTATGCGTGCACCACTTCTATGAGCTACCTGGGCCACGGGGAGGTCAATCTCTCCCACTCTCATATTTTCCATGCCAGTTAGTGAGCAATCAGATTAAAAAACACCCTGACAGAAACACCTTTGTACCATCCCAGCAATTTGAGATTAAAATGTTTTAGTAACCAATGCTGCAACAACTTTAGCCCTGCCTCTGTGTATGCTACAGTTTTACAGCTTGATGCAGCTCGGTCTCCACTGAAACCATTTCAGCCTCTCATCTCTATCAGACCACGTCGTCAGAGCAAGGTCATTCGTTTTGTGCTGGCATGAACCAGACCAGTAGGCTCTGTTATCATCCAGCATCTTGTTCTTCCTAAAAATAGCCCTCCAGGAGAGCTGGATCGTATCGTCCCATCCCCTTTTGATATTTTAAGTATGAATAATGGAAATTGTATTTGGTTTTGTTTGTATTACCTTTGATGTCTTTCTGATGAAGAAAATTTATTCCATAGAAAAAACAGACATGGCTTTCCGAATGCTTATTTGTTCTACCTATTTTCATATCATTATTGTATGCTATGATTTCTCTAATTAGATGTCCACATAACTGCTCTGTTAGAAAGTACGGTAATGCCCATTTGCTTGTGTGTTGGGAGATTTATATGCGATACTAGTCTTTGCAAAAACAAGGGGGTTTTGTTGTTGTTAATTTGCATGGAATTGTATATTTTGTTTTGGAAAGCTGAACAGCTCATTTTTCATATTTTGCTGGAGTTGTGTAGGCTGTTTGCTGGGCTTTGAGATTTTTAGCCTGATTTCCCAAGCAAATGAGGCTTAAGTGAACATGCTCTCTTCGTTAAATGCTTCTACCTGTCACAGCTGAAGGAAGCTTCAGCCTCAAAGTATTTGGTCAAGTTCATCAAGATCCCAGAAACAATTAGTTTCCTTCTATCTTCAGGGAAACTAACCTCTGCGTAGAGGAAAGAGAATTAAATTAGTGCCCCCGTTGAAGAAAAGAACAGGAGAATTAATCAATTATGACAGCTCGTTGTTTGTGCTTTTTGTTCAGCAGCTTCTTGACTGTTCTAACAACATGTACAAGGCTCTGGAATAATTACAACATGCCCTGTTATCACTGGGGATATAACAGAGGATGTGAGGAGGGTGAGCTACGGATGTCCCACTGAGGAGGGATGGAGGTAAGTAGTGAAGAACAACGTCTGCAGGAAACTCACTTCATTATTTCAGTGTGTAATGGCAAAACAGACATGTCCATGTGGATTTGGGATTAATTTGGCACAGGATTTTTTGGCACTGTTTTGGTTTATGATTTCTGTTTTATATGGGCACAAGTGCTCATCAATAGGCATATTTCTTTGGAATTGCAACTAATAGTCCTAGCTTTTATCTTCATGATGCTTTTGTTTTGGAACAGTGCAGGGCAACTCAGTGGAATAGTGCTCACTTTAGTAACTTGAGCCAGTTAACTTATTACGAGTGTACCAATAAAAGTCATTATCTAATTTATCTGGCTCTGAAATTTGCACGTGCCTTCTGGCTAACTGAACATCACATAGAATAGTAAGGAACACAAAATCACATTCTTATTACATGTTTATATGTATGTATTGAGGTTTTATTTCTGTATCAGATGCATTGCCCATAGATCAACAACGTGAAACTAAAGAAAAATCTTTGCTCTTTGCCTTAGCTCATAGAACCTTTTCCACCTGTATCCTAGTTAGAAATCTGACCTTGTGGAATCCCATATTTGGCAGAAGGAAGGTGCTGCTGGAAATATTCTTCTCCAGTTTCTCAATCATTTGTTCATGAATACAAAGTTACATACTGAGTGGTATNGGGTGAGCTACGGATGTCCCACTGACAGGGGACAAAGAGTCAGGCTCATGATCCTTTTCCAGCAATTGCAGACTTGAGGGTATCTGGTAGATCGCTCTTACCAGATGTAGCTATGCAATTTCTGTCAGGGGGCCAAAGCTGCCTTTCCTAGCTTTCAAAAACTATGAGAAGCTAAATAAGAGTCACAGATTATTTACTTCGTGCCAACAGCTTGATAGTGCAAACCTTAATATTGAAAGGTCAGGTATTTAATGTCCTAATAAAGAACACTTTTTGTGAGAAACTAATCTGGATGGACGTTAAATTGCAAATCTGATGGGCAGTGTTCACAAAATTGCTGCCAAAAATTCCTAGGGAAAGTTGTAAACTGATATCCCAAATCAATTAAGGCTCAGCGCCGTATTACTATAATTCTCAGCCATCCTTTCATCTGCTGGAACAGTAGTATCTTTGGGAGGTATCTCCTGAAGATGTTTCAGAGGTCATGTTTTAACTTCAACATTCTGGGTTAGAGCTTTTGAGTTTTCCTGTCTCTTTGTTTCAACATTGCTGCATCAGATTTTTTTTACATTCCTATAAATAATCCACAAGGGTAGAACACCATAGAACTGCACATCGTTCTGGGACTTTTGCAAGGCTTCTTGTTAGAAAAAAAAGAATTTCAGCTCTGTGAGAGTTTTGATCTATTCTTTCAAAATCCGTTTTCATTCCAGATTGAAATACAACCAGAGAAACGGCACACACATAGACATGCAGGGAGGTGTGGGTGCATGTGCACACATACATTCTTGGAACATCCCATTAAGTGAAATTTCAACAAAGAGTTGCATTTTCTAACTGGTTTTTATACTGATAAAATCAAGATGGTCCATTTAAATGTCAAGATACAATGTGAAAATATAATATGAAATAAAAAGTCTTGAGATTAAAAGTTTTTTCCCAAATGAAAAGCCTTGCATACGCTCTTAATTTCTGCCCCCTCCCCAATGGCATTTCGGTGAAATCATCATGTTTCTGCAAAGTACCCACGTCGGAAGGAAATGGCAACATTCCACTAGAATATTTACATCCAGCTGTTGGAAGCTTTCTTCCACTGCTTGTTTAATTGTGAACGCTTGTTGTTCACATCATGACAATTATAGATAGTTTATCTGTCTGGCATCTTAATTAGCAGATTACTAATCTAGGACTTCAGCTTTTCTGGTTACTAATAGCCTGTGTGTTTTAATCCTTCGGTTAGTCCTTTCATTCATCTATGCTATGGTTGTCATATATTCTATGTCTTCATTAAGCATAAACTCTTTAATCATATATCTTTTAATACTTAGGTTATGGCTAAGGTGGAAGAGAAAATCCGAATAGGTTTAGTGTGGATCACACCTTAAATGTCCAAAGAATCAGTTTGTAACCAAGATCCGATAAATTAGAATTCTGAGGTAATCTCACATAAAATATTTGCTGGTTTTGAGAAAAATCAGTGCAGAGTTCTGCACAGAAAAAACAAATATTCTTATACAACCAACAGAGACAAAAAATGTATATTAAAGATGGCTCTAAGATATGTTAAACAGACTTGGTCTTAAAATGGAATTATTTCACATGTTTTATATATATATAACACTATACTATCTCTCATACGTATACTTATATAATGTTCTATTACGGTACTTTTTTCCCCAGTAACTGAGACCTTCATGATCTTTAATGCATGTGTTCTCCTACGGCCCTCACGCCAAAGTTTTGAGCAGCTTTCAATTTTGATTGCTAACATAGCTTCACATCAGTGAAGTTTCTCCTGTGTAGGTACTTTGTCAATAACTTTTAGGGCTTAGAGGATGAAATTTTATCCTATACGTGTCAGTTAGTTGTATTGCTGTCGGCAAACTTGTCACAATCGGTGATAGATAGCTCTTCCTTTTGATAAGAAACTCTGGATAACCTGTGAATCATTTGTACATTACTGATTTATCACCATTACTTAAGGTCTCGTGTTGAGCTGTAGTCACGTTTGCGTGCAGCTGTCCTTTTCTGCAAATGGCAGACTCACAGGATCACACGTAAAAGCTTTCAGCAGAACGAATTGCCCACTGGGTTTGGTAAAAAGCCTCTGACACATCCGAACTGATCAGCTGTGCTCGTTTTATGCAGGGAATGGATGAAGCTATAGCTTGTACTGTTGCAGTTATACCATGGGAACCAAACAAAAGTAGTTGAATTTTTGAAGTTTGTTCAAGATTTGTCCCTCTTGGTAATGTTGAAAAATGAGACTCTTATGGTGGTGGGCAGGAGTATCTGGTGTTTGAATAAAGCTTAGGAATTTTAAACATGTGCTTGTGAAATTAAAGCACAAATAGAACTGATTTGATTCAGCATCGCTCTGAAAAGTCATGTTTTGGTTCCTCACACATACTTTTCATACCGTTTTTCTGTTGATGTGGAACCATGTTTTTTCCTCATGTCTTGAAACTGTTTTTCCAAACTGAGTAAATCACTGCTTTGGTAGAAATTGTGTTTCTTTTGTGTTTTGAAAACCAAAAGCCTGAACTAAGAGTTCCATTGGTAATGTCACTAACTCACAACCATATATTCATTCCTCACCCTCAAAAAGAGTTTTTCCAATTATATGAACTTCTGCATCCCGCTATGTTAATGGTATACATGAATCATGGAAATCTGGTGACAATGGAGGCTCTCCAAAAAATTTGGATTACTTTTTAAACATCTCACAAACTGAATTCTGGATTCTGTATGGGTGGATGTCTGTGCCCTAGGAAGTGTTGCTGACATCAGTGACTGGTAGTTCCTTCTTATGAGGGTGCTGCCAAAAGCAGGGGGACAAATAAGAAGAAGTAGAGAAGAATAACTCTGTTCTTGATCCCACAGGAGTCTACATGCCTCTGCCCAATCCCATAATATCATCAGAAAGATGGCTATCAAGACAAGTTGTACAGAAACCTTCAGGGCTGGAACAATTTCTAGGAACGAAGGAAAAAACATCAGGGTATCTGAGGTAAATGTCAGTGCTGGTACAGAGAAATATATTTGCCATTAAGCTCTGCTGACATTTTCTCTTTTAAGATCCTCTTTACAGTTGCTTCTTGTCTGGACAAATGTCTGTTATTTGGGGCTCTTGTTTTCCAAGATGGCCATTTTGCTCAAGCTGACTTTGTGTTTAAACTTGTCACTTTTAAGTTGCTTTTTTCTAACTGAACTGAAAAATGAAATTGAGAAAACACCGTGATTTTTCCATATGACGAAACATTTCTGAAGGCTCCTAGGCTGAAGGAGATTAATGCTCTCAGGGTTTGAATGGTGACTGGACACGTGACATAAAGATTGTATTGGTACCACAGATATTCCTCCTGA
Organism: Eurystomus gularis; assembly: GCA_013400335.1. NCBI lineage: Eukaryota > Metazoa > Chordata > Aves > Coraciiformes > Coraciidae > Eurystomus > Eurystomus gularis. The sequence goes on along the minus strand of VZZY01007347.1, from coordinate 44,852 downwards.
TTATATTCTTAAAATTTTCCTCTGTTTGACCAGTCTATATGTGTCTGAAAAACCTGTTCGCAGGTACTAACACATTCCATTTCCTTATGGCTCCAAGTGTTAGTGGGACTTTCCTACACAGTAACAGATTTTTACATACATCCCGTTGTCTTTTACAATATAAAATCCATAACACAACAGACTTGCTTGGCTGTTTTCTCTGTTAGTTGCAGGAGCCCTGCATGGCCCAGCTCAGATGTCCTTCTGGCTCCCAAGAGCCTTGTGGTAAAAGCCACGGGGTCTTGCGAGACCCTGTCCTCTGTTCCCCTTGCTGCTCCTTTTGCATGGAGCCACTGGGAGGCAAGGAGGAGGGCACAGAAGAAGAATGTCCTGGGTGGGACACCAACTTCAAACCCCCAGGGTAAGAGAGGCTGGTCCAAGTGCAAGGGAGCTGCAGGAAAGGCATAGAAGGGAGAGGAAGAACCTGTAGCAGGTGGGACAGAGGAAAGAGTAGCAACAAGAGGAAGGACCTGGGGGGTGAAAGAGAGTGAACAAAGGGTGTAGCCACAGTGAAGTGCCTGCCAAGGCCAAGTATCAATGGGAAAACACCACCCCACCCCCCCAAAAAAACACCCCACTACGTAAAGTACTGCAGATCCATTAACCCCCTTCTCATTTCTTCAAATCCCTTTCAGCATTAAATTCACTTCAAGCATTTGCAAAGGCTATAATTTTGAAGGTGTCAAGCCCTCCTGAAGGTACATAACGTGCTTGTGAACGTAGCTGACAGAACGTCATTTCAGCTTTATATCCTCAAAACTACAGGAAATCAGAGGCTATGGATCCAGAACGTTACAGTTAGAAATGAGAGCCACCAAACGTGAGATTTATGGTATCTTTATTCACCACAGGATCCTGATTCACTCTCAGATGCCATCTGTCTTGTGCACCAAAGGTATGACCGGAGGAAGAAAAGAGTCTGATTGTGCAGCGGCACCGCATCGTGATGTATTTATTACCTGTGCTGTAGAGCAAGCAAGGGCTGCACGGGTAATTTTACTCCTGACATTTCCTGTCTGGTGAAGGGTCTAGAGAACAAGTCTTGTGAGGAGAGGCTGAGAGATCTGGGGTTGTTTAGCTGCTCAAGACTTATGAGGAGCAGCTGAGGGACCTGGGGTTGTTTAGCCTAGAAAAAGGGAGGCTGAGGGGAGACCTCCTTGCTCTCCACAACTACCTGAAAGGAGGTTGTAGAGAGGTAGGGACTGGTCTGTTCAACCAAGTAACAAGTCGCAGGACAAGAGGAAAAGGCCACAAGCTGCACCAAGGGAAGTTTAGGTTGGATATTAGGAAGAATTTCCTTACTGAAAGGGTTGTCAGGCATTGGAACGGGTTGCCCAGGGCAGTGGTGGAGCCCCCATCCCTGGGGGTATTTAAAAGACATGTGGACGCAGTGCTCACAGGGACGTGGTTTAGTCAAGGACTTGTCCGCGTTGGGTTGACGATTGGACTCGATGATCTTAAAGGTCTTTTCCAACCTAGGCAATTCTGTGATTCCGTGCCTGCCAGCTGCTTTATGTAGCAAAAGCAAGGCTTTTCCCCAGCGTTTCACGGGGCTGTACCCGCTCCGGGTTGAGGACGCGGGGAGGCCGCCTGCGCTCGGCTCCAGGGGCTGCGGCGCGAAGCCCTGGAGATGCTTATGGAACCACGGCCTGACCGGACCCGGTGCTTTTTAATACCTTTGTCCCCTCCTCCAACGGACAGCTTCGGGAAGAGAACCCCCAGGGGGCAGAACCACGCGGGGCGACCAGATCCTCCCTTTGGCGAACACCGGCATTTTTCTCTCCCCAGAGACGCGGCAGGCGCTCAGGACTTTCCCCAGCCCGCTGTGGGCGGAGGCGCCGAGCGTCACCTCTCCCCGCCGCGCCCGCGCCCCCGTTCCCTTCCCGTT
>VZZY01007347.1:27559-42157 GCA_013400335.1 Eurystomus gularis | reverse complement strand
ACGTGCGCAGCCCTGTCATCCGTCCCCTCCCCACCACCCCGGGGAGGCTCCGCCAACTGCTTCCAAAGTAATGGTCCCTCCTGGCCCGGGAGTCTCTGAGGGCTGGTTTCCCCGGGCGAGGGAGGCTCCCCGCGGGCTGCCGGCTGTGGAGAGGCTTGTGTCCGCAGATCGTTCTAGGCATCACTTAACAACAACAAAGGAGCGAGATGGGCTCGACACTTGTTGGGTTTGTTTGGAGGTGGTCGTCTTAAAAGGCAGGGCTCCTGAGCTTTGTTTTTGAAACCTCTGGGTTCTGAGAGTAATTTTACACCTTGTTAAACATCCTTATATCTGGAAAAAAAAAAAAAAAAATAAAAAAAATGCAGAACTTTATTTCCAGCACATGAAGGTCCTAAGGTCTGCTGCTTCCTTGGTTTGTTTCTGCAAGCATCTGTTGTTATAACTTCAAGAATCTAGGAAAACAGTGCAGAGGGGAAAAAACCCAAACTGTTCCTGTTTGTGTTGCATGTGGGATGCTTCGGTGCTGTCAGCTTCCTTGAATTAGTAATTCAGGCCCCTCTGTAAGAAGCTGCGCTGCACAAGCAAAGCTGCGTGTTCGCCCTGTCTTGGAAGCTGTGCGCACCAGGAGTCTAAGTTGGCGAGTTTTAAGTTGGCGAGGTTCTTTTTTTGCTGAAAAGCCCTCATAATGTTATCAAGAAGATAGCAAAAAATTCTGCTGGGTCTGGACTTTTTACATAACTCAGGCTCAGAAAAAAAAAAAATTAAAAAAACCAGTCCTTCAAAATCTCTGTTTTCATTTTAGGCTGCATTATCCTAGAAATCTGTGAGAATTTGTTAGATCTAAGAATATTCACAAAATGTGAAATACATGTTTAATATTTTTAGAGGATTTAGGATATTACTTCTTAAAAGTTAAAGCAAATACTCATGAATTAATAAAGCAATCTAGCCTTTGAAAAGAACACAACACTTCTCATTAGGGCCAGACTTTAGAATTAGCCCAGCTGTCTTGTAAGAAGCTGGGCAAGAAATTGCCCAAATGGGACTCAAGATCTTGAGAAAACTGGCTGTATAGTTTACAGTTAAATGTGAAAAGGGATTTTAAAAAAAAAAAAAGCCCAATCATGAAAGTGATCTGATAAGTTTTGATTTAGTACTCTTCCCGAGGAAGGGAAATGCAATGTATTTTTCTGCTGTAGTCTGTAGCAGGCATGCAGCATCCTCTTCATTTTCAACTTAGCTGACTGTTGTTGATTTGTTAGTAGGTGTTACGATTGTTATTCCCCATCTTGGTGTTCCTTCTCTCCTGTTTGTGCGACAGTACCTTGCCTTCACTGTTCAGCTGTGCTGTTTCCTGGCCAGCAGTGTTTAAAAGTATGGGTTTATTTGTGGTGAATACTAACTCTTGAAGACAGGATCAAACCACAGGACTTCTAGTCTAAAGTTTCAAAATACAGAATTTAAGTAAACAAGAAAACTTTGCTCAGTAAACAGAGAAAATAGTTTTAAAGTCACTGCAGTTCAGGTATGGGTTTGTTTTTTTTTTGTTTGGGTTATTTTTTTTCTCTTGGGTAAAGGCACAGGAAATAAGCTTGAAAACTTCTGATTGAAGAATAAATATAAAATAGTTCAAAACTCCTTCAAAGCAGGACATACACAGTTATATGTGAAGACTGAACTAAATTAAAATAGCTCAAATTAAAATAGGATTAGTTAGCTGCAAGAAATTAAGTGCTTTTGGCTGTTCTTCACAATCTGTAAGTACCATTTCCAGTGTCGCTTTGTCAGCATACCAGTTTACATTGGTTCCAACACCAAAACTCAAAGCTTTTGTAAAACTGAGGCTTTTATATCAAGTCTTGTGGACAACTTGGGAGCCATTGGCCGTGGCCAGTGACTGCTGTCATTTTGCTCAGTGACAATGCTTTGTTACTTTTTTACATTATGATTGCTGACAGACTTTTAAAAGACAAGTATTCTTCATGTGACCAGGTTCAAAGCCCTAATTTAGTGATTGTGGGAACAATTGCATCTTTTTCTTTAGAAAGTTAATGTCATGTTAAAACATGTTCTTTTTTCTTTCTCTATAAAGCCATCAGACATGTAGTTTGCGTAGGTCAGGCAATCTTATATTTGCTAGGAAACCAACCCAATTTGAAAAGTTTTGCCTCAAATGAGATTAAACACTTGTATTTACAGTTCTTATTCCTGTATATTTCTCTTCCAAAACAAAATCAGTGTTACAGGAGCTCTATTTTAAGATGCAAGCTTATTTATTGCTCAATATTTCCACTTTTTCATAGGGAAAGGTTAAATTAATCTAATACAGAGAGTATCAGAATGGGGAGGGTGGCAAATACGGTAAACAGTAAGGCCAAACTGAAAGCAGCAGTAAGACCAGACTGATGGGCAGTCTGAGGTAAGATCCTCTCACCTCCAGCTTGCCCAGGCCTGGAGTCTTGTGACAGTTTGCTGGGACTGGGAAGAGGGAGAGTTGAGGAGTCACTCCTGAGAGTCCTTCAACATCACCATGGTAATATTCGTCATAGCGACATCAATTTTATTTGTTTATGCTGCTTTTCCTCTTCGGAGCAGTAGCAAAACTTTGGCACCTGCCTCAAGAGTTCTGTTGAATTGAGGTCTGGATGAGGAGCTTAGCAACGGAAATCACATTGCAATTGTGTGGAGGAGGGAAAAGAATTGTAAAGGTTGCAGTGGGATGCTTGGTAACCTAAGGAAGTATTACATTATCTTGCACAACCTCATGAATGTGTTTTCACCAGGTTTTTGGCCTGTGCTTGAACATGCTGTAACATGGTATAGGCTATACAAAAGTGTATGTTCCTCAAGGAGGGGAATACGTTTAGAGACGAACCTTTCCAGAGTGAGTTAATTCTTTTTCAGTTTTAGTTCTTTCCTATGGCTTCCATTGTGAGGAGTTCAGTATTAAGAACTGAGAAGAAGTATTAAAGAGTTGTACAGATTAAAAGGAATCTGGTAGAGAAAAAACAATTGTAGGGTGGTGCTGTCATCTAGTGAGTTATTGCTAGTTATGAGGCTAATGAACATGGCTTCTCATATTTTCCCCCTGTGGTCCCAGCAGTGTAACACTTGCCCTTCCTGATGTAGAATCCCAAGGTCCTCATTGTGTATCTAGGCTTTTGAGTACCTTTCATCTTGTCTCTGCATCTCCCGAGTGTCTCTGAAGCGTCCTGAGCTCTCTGTTGTTTCTGATAGGATTGTCCTCCCTCTCTTTTCCTCATCTGCCAGCTGTGTGGTTGGGAGCAGGCAGCTGCGGCTGTGTGTGCTGTGCAGGGATTTATCAGCTGTTCGTCTGCCCCTGTGTATGGTGGGATCTGTGTTTGTGTTGTGTTTGGCTGCTGATTTGTTAATGAAACATAGAATCCTAAAAGTATCAAGTTCTTGAAACTTTCTTGTCAATTTTGGCTTAAATTAGCTAGTAAGTTTGTAAGCAATAGAAGGATGGTACATGAAACAAACCCTCCCTCTGGGCTCCCCAGTTCAAGAGGGACAGAGATCTACTTGAGGCAGTCCAACGGAGGGCTATGAGGATGATTAAGGGACTGGAACACCTGCCTTACGAGGAAAGGTTGAGAGACCTGGGGCTGTTTAGTCTGGAGAAGAGAAGACTGAGAGGGCATCTAATTAATGTGTATAAATAGATGAGGGCTGGGTGTCATGAAGAAAGGGGTCTTGTGCCCTGCGATAGGACAAGGGGCAATGGATACAGGCTAGAGCACAGGAAGTTCCACCTCAACATGAGGAGGAACTTCTTTACTGTGGGGGTTACAGAGCACTGGAACGGGCTCCCCACGGAGATTGTGGAGTCTCCTTCTCTGGAGGCTTTCAAGACCCATCTGGATGCGTTCCTGTGCAACCTGCCCTAGATTCTATGGTCCTGCTGGGCAGGGGGGTTGGACTTGTTGATCTCCAGAGGTCCCTTCCAACCCCTAACATTCTATGATTCTATGATTTAATTATATAACCTACATTTCCGTGGGAAGCAAAGAAAAAACTACTGAATGGACCTATTTGTTTATGAATATAGGAAGAGAGAGGATTTTGAGCGCTGCTTCATAATAAGTTACATGAAAACTATGCCTAGTTGAAAAGTGTCCGGAATCCAGAAAAGGAAACAAAAGAGCAATGAGGTGTGTGCAGTGCTTGGGTAGGAGTATGGTATATGTGGCTCCTAGGTTGAATCTGGCCTAGGGAACAGTTTTATCTTGACTTCCAAGTTACCTGGGGTATTCAGGTGCCACTGCAGCATGTACTAGAAGTGTGTAAGTTGACCTGTAAGAGATTCCCAAGTTACCGCTGACCTGAATTGGTAGTGGTGCACCTGCATCCGAATTGGTGCAGCCAGGGCAGGGGTTCAAAGCCTGACAGGGTATCAAATTTGATCAGCCACACAGAATTGATTTAAAGCTGTCTTATGCTCATTTACAGTCTGTAGTGGAAACTATCCCAGTGAGTGTTACCTGGCATTAATTTTTTAATTGTCATTGTAAAGATGATTCCCTGCATTATTTGCTGATGACAGTAAAACCTGTGCCATATGCAAAATTTGCACTTTCCTGGTTGGATTTGTTTTGAACTATTATCACTGTAGTGTTATGGATCTATTGAAATAAAGCAAGCAGTTAGGTCTTGATCACTTTTTAGGTAACAGAGAGGGCTACCTTTTTTTAAAAAAAAATAAAATAAATCTAAGCTCTAATGCTGACAAGCTCCCTGCGGGCTGAGATGTAAGTACCACACTTGATATAAAAACAGTTGTTGTGTTCAGAGTGAAATTCTTCTTGAATTTTATTCATTTTTAATGCATAACACTTCTGCAAATTGGAACTCTTGGTGACCAAGATGGGCATGGAGGAAAGCAAACACTCCGTTGCTACCCGATTAAAAATGTCAGCTATGATTCAATGATATTACTGCCCATCAAAATACAGGGGATCTATAAGAGAGGAAAGAGTCTTGCTGTTTTCCAGAGAACTTTCAGCTGCTTTAACCATTATGTCATATTTTCTCTTCACCTTATTCCCAGCCTGTTTCAATTATACTTCTTCCACCTTTTGTAGTGAATGATGCAAGGGATCCACAGCTGATACTTTCAGGCTTTTTCCTGAAGATTGTCAGGCTTTGAACTGTGTAAGGCAAAGGTCCTACATTATATATAAAACTAGGTGTGCACCTGGGGATTGAAGTGGGTTTCAAGTCAGCATTTAATCCTTGCACTTCCTAATTTTTGAGTATTTACCTCTTGGAGGTAGGGGGGTGTTTTCTGATAGCTATGTAAATCTATCTCTAGAGAGAGATGGAGAAACTTCGGGATGATTTTGAAAGTTAATTGTAAGACAGCAAATGAGTGTTGAGTTTGTAAACTGATAGGTCACATTCTGCAGAGGAGCATATTCTTCAATGTGAAAAGTGGTAGGTTCAGTATGATTGACACACATCTTAGAGGTTTTTTTTTGTTTTGTGGTCTAAAATAAACAGTTTTCCTACTAATTGGGATCCTTTGAAATATAAATTATTTGTAGTAATTTCTCTTTATATGACAAACTTACTATTTTATCTGAAATATGAGGAATCCAGTTACTGATACTATTTGTGTGAGTATATTTTTCTCACAATTTCTTTAATAGCAATTATTAAAATGTACATTTTAAAAAGAAGTTATACACAAAAGTATATTAATAATCTAAAAGAAGTATTTCTCAGCTTACTTTCTATTGCAAAACTTTCATCTAGAATGGTGACTCAGTGGTGTTAATTAAAACCTGTAGGAATTAGCTAAAAACGATACTAATTTTTAATTTATATATTTTTTTGCTATCAACTTTTGCTGTTGACATCTTCATTTTTCTTTCCAGGACATCTGATAGTAGTGTGCATTGCTTGGCAATGTATATTTAATCTTCTTGTCATTTGCAGTGAAGTAACAGTTCTTCTTGTAGCTGCTGGTTCTCTTTCTATTCTTATTGTAAGAACTATCCACAGGTTTTATGTCAGGTCAGAGTTGAACCATTTATACTGAATGTTTCTGTTGGTACTGATATTTACTATCTCTTCATCTTCACTAGTAAGACTTATCTGAAGAAGTATTTGACTGAGAACAAGGTAAAATAAATAATTTATTGGGTTTTTTTAGTGCTAATTATATTTCAGTTGTCAGAAGAATAGAGAAAGACAAGGGTCTGGTGATTGTCAGGGCAATCCCAAGTACAAATACAGGCTGGGCAATGAGTGAACAGAGAGCAGCCCTGAGGAGAAAGACTTGAGGAGTGGTGGTTGATGAAAAGCTCGAAGTGAGCCAGAAATGTGCAAGTGCAACCCAGAAAGCCACCTGTACTCTGGGCTACCTCAAAAGATGTGTTGCCAGCAGATTGAGGGAGGTGATTCTGCCCCTCTACTCTGCTCTGGTGAGACCTCACCTGAAGTACTGCCTCTGGCTCTGAAGCCCCCAGTACAAGAGGGACATAGATGTGTTAAAGAGGATCCATGGCCACAAAGATGATCAGTGGGCCAGAACATCTCTCCTATGAGGACAGGCTGAAAGAATTGGAGTTGTTCTGCCTGGAGAAGAGAGGACTCTGGGGAGACCTAATTGTGGCCTTCCATTAGCTGAAGGGGGCCTATAAGAAAGCTGAGGAGGGACTTTTTACAAGGGCTTGTAGTGATAGGACGAGGGGTAGTGGGTTCAAACTGGAGGATGGAAGATTTAGATTAGATGTAAGGAAGAAGTTTTTCACTCTGAGGGTGGTGAGTCACTGGAACAGGTTACCCAGGGAGGTTTTAGATGCCCCAACACTGTATGTGTTCAAGACTAGGTTGGAACTAGATGATCTTTGAGGTCACTTCCAATCCAAACCATTCTATGATTCTGGGTAGAAAGGAAGCTGAGATAATATTTTTGTAATGAAAGGAGAAGATTCCCAAGAACCTCTCTACTTTATGACATGGCTTAGAAAATCTGTGCTATCTCCATTTCTTTTTGGCTTATCTAAGTCTGTGGAGATGTTTCAATTTATTTCAGTGTGGCTAGGATCAGATACAAAATTTGTCTGAGAAACAGAAATGGCTATGCCATTCTTAACTAATTGTCATTGATTACTAATTAATTCATCAGTGTCATTGGTTCTGTTGATTACAAATATAATTTAAAATTAGGTATTTTCCATGCAAAAGGAATTACAGTGTCTGCCACTACTTTTACGGTTGGATAAAAACAAAAAAAATATTCTTAAGTCAGGGCAGGCTAAGAAATTACTTGATAGCAATCATTTTAAATGGTGCTAGCAGAGAAAATGTTTTTTACAGTAGGAGTTTGTATTATAAAACCAGAACATTGATTTCTGACTTTTACTCTTGAAAACTTCTGGTCTTGAACATTTCTGCTGCTGACTTAATCTGATTTTTTTTTTCTCTTATTAGTGGGTTATACAGTAAATAATGGTTCTTTCTTCACCTGCTTACTTCAAACCATCTGTTGTGTCTTTTTTCCAGGGCCAAGAGACTTAGTCTATTAAATAAATCATTATATGGAAACCCATTTGTGTTTTAACCATTGTTATTGATTTTTTTTTTTTTCTTTCTCTATGACTTCTATGGTCTGTTTTATTTTTTGAGGTGGTGGGACAGAGACAAAAACTGCACAAAATACACACGATGTAGGTACATAATAAGTATATAAAATAACAAGTTTGATTTTGTTTTTTTAACTTGCTGTCTCTTTCCTAGTAATTCAAACATTGTTCGCTTTTTAGTTTGCTTTTTGACCACTTCCAACCACTCAACTTGAAACATTTTGGCTTTTACATATGCAATATTATTTGCAGATTAAAATTGTAAAAGGGATACTGAAGGAACGCAGAGGTGATTTTACCCCATGGGTGAGGACGGGCTAATGAGCGTATGTAACCTTTTTAGGAAAAAAACCATACCGATGCCAGCTGTAGAGCTGCTGTTCTGGGGGAGTCTTTTCAGCTTTGTTTATTTTCCTTTACAGTTCATCTAAACCCAGTTTATTCTTTAAATTCAGCTCATAGTATGAGGCAATTTTTCAAGGATTAGATTTGTTGGTTTATGTAGGCTGGAACACTTTAATTATAGTTGTCTTGTAGAATAAGTTTGTCATATGTTATATGAAACAGCTTAGCGTAAGAATGGGTTTCCTAAGTATCTCGTATTCATACCGAAAGCATTAGTATTTCCACATGCTTCAGACACATTAACCTTTACAGTGTGTCAGGCTTTATCATGCGTATCCTATTTTACGTTTCTGCACCATAACACCTCTGAGACGTCAAGTCATAGAGCAGGAGCTCTGCTGAAGTGCGTGTCCTTTGCCATTGCTGCGTGTGAGCAGCTGCTATTCCTCTGTGGTTTGACAAGGTGGGCTCTCAAAGGCCATAAGGACTGCTGTGCCTCTCACACTGTTCATGCCACTCAACTTGCACAGTATTGTCACTCTGCACTGGAATTGCCTGGGTTTGTCAAGGCGAAGAGTAATTCTTTATTGCTGAATAAAATGTTAAGTGAATGCTTGTTGAACACAGTCCAAACTTATGAAAATGCTAATTAAAATACAGTCCTCAGCAGGAAAGTAATTTACCATCTAAAAAGTATGTCCCAAAGCCTACACACGAAGACAAAGACTTCTGTGATTTGGTGGAATGTTCTGCAACAGCTGCTGTTGTTGCTGAATGGAACAATAATGCATTTTATACGCAGTAGCCTAAGTTGCAGCACAGTGTTGATACTGGAACGGAGACTGTGTGACATTTGTTGAAGGGATGGAGTGCAGCCTCGCTGAGTTTGTGGGTGGTGCCAGGTAGGGGAGCAGTTATTAAGCTGGAGGGCAGGGCTGCTATCTGGCAGGTGCTCAGTGGGCTGAAAGAATGGGCTGAAGGGAACTGCATGAACTTCAACAGGGACAAATGAAAAGTCCAAGTCTGTGCAGCACTACAGACTGGCCACCAGCAACTCTGCACAGAAGAACCTGGTGAACAGAAGGTTGAATGTGAACCATCCATGCTAGCTATGTTAACCCAGTATGAGAGAGACTGTCGACTTGGAGAGACTCCATTAGAGTGCTATTAAGCTGGTGGGGGACTGGAGTATGTGGCACACAAGGAGAGGCTTAAGAAGTATGTTTGTGTAGTCTGGGGAAATCTGAAGGGGACTCTTACTGCACCTTTCACTATATGAGGGGGTCTAAGAAATGGAGATGGGTTCTTCAGGTGCACAGTGGAGGCACATGAGGCAATGGGTGTGAGCTACGCCAAGGGAAATCCTAGCTATAAGAAGTGCTCACAGTGAGAGCTGACCCCTTCCCTACTTTCTCCTCAGAACTAGTGGTGCCCAGAGAGGTTATTGAATCTCAATCCTTGCAGAACTTGGTTAGTTGAGACCCAGATCAGGGTCTCAACTTCTGTAAAGGTGGTCCTGCGTGGAAATCTCTCAGAGCACCAGAGGTCATCCCAACCTGAATCACTCTATGATAATGCCTATGTTCAATTTCGTAGCCAACTATTTTCAGCATCTGCTAGTAGAGTTTCAGCTCATGTCCAAACATAGTAGAACTTTGAATATCAAATTGTACTAGTTTTAGGAAGACAGAAAATGTTACAGTTTAATCAATACGAAATTCAGGTGATGCCTCCTTTTATGTACAACTTTTCATTTTTTTTGGTGTGATAGTTATCTTGGCAAATACAGACTTGGTATACAAAACCTGTTTCAGATTGAGAAAGTTAAATGTCATCAGGTGTTTCAGCTGTCTCTGTAAAACATCTGGCCATTCTGTTTGTGCTAAATGTTTGAATGATTTAGATTTTAGGGCCACTAGGTGGTCTTTCTTGCTCAAGAAAATGCAAATGTTTTCTTGAATATGCAATTCTAAAATTACTTGATCTTTCTTATTTCTCTTTTTACTTCCATTGTCTGAAATTATGAAAAGCTCTGTGTCCCCAGGTGGGTTTTTTGTATTCTTAGATTACATTTTGGAAAAAACATTATGTATTTTTTAATGCAAACTTGCTTAAAATTTTAAACTGTTAAATAGGAGATTGTGTTTATAGTCAAGATGAATTAGAATTAATAATAATTTGTATCTGAAGCAATCAATATTTTAATTAACTATAAAAGTATGGGGAACTACCACTATATTAAAATCCATTACCTTAAAGTAGCATTTAAAGCCTGTAAAATTTAAGAGGGTCATACCACTGAACCTTTGGGATTTGTGGGCTAATCCAACACAAAACCAGCCTTTTCAGACTGAAATGCTAAATTAGCAGCTAACATCTTGCAGTCATGCAAGATATTTTCATATTTTCAGTTCAGTTTCTTTCAGTGGCTAGGTTATTCAAAGCTGAGAGACTTCTTAGGAGTTGGAAAGACAGAAAAACTTGGGTTCCTTTGTTAATCTGTGAATAAAAGCAAGCTGTCAATAGTGGATTAGTTCCACAGTTTTCAAGCGCACTAGGGAAAAGAAGAATCTGCCCAGGTCATTTGAGGATAATATTTTGTGTGTTTAATAAATCGGTTAATTTAAAATAGAAAAGATACTTTCTTCAACTTTATTTTCAAAACACGTAGGTCACTTCATGTGTTTATATTTAGCAGTTGATTTCTGTCCAAAAGCAGTTTAGAAAAGGGGTAATAGATTAATCACCTATTAAATAAGAAATGTCATTCAGTATTGTCTAGCAAACTAAAAAGAAAAAAAAAATTCTGAATGAATACATGTTAAATTGTATAAATTTATTATGCAGCCTTTTAGTCCAATAAAATGCAACATGAGGATTAATGTAAAGGTTTTATTTAGTGAAATACCATCACATTTAAGTATATAAAAGATTGAAAAAAGATACCTTTCTTCAGAAATAGGTAGCAATGCAAAATCCAAACCTAAAATTAGTACTTTATGATGAGATATCAAGCTGGTTGATTTCACTGAGTGCAGTACTTAATTAAAATCTAATGCTGCTTGCTGTTCTTCTCTCAGTCATTTCTAGGCAAATCTTTATTTTTAACTATCTAGCATTTGTGTAATGAAGAATTCTTTTCTTTTTTCAGTACTTTTTACTCTTTCTTCACCATCGAATTTAAGTCTTTTGGGGCAAGAATACCTAGGAAGAAGGGTTTCAGTCACTCAGTTTCTCTTTCGTAGCCTCGAGATGATTGCAATGACTTTAAAGAAGATTGCAATCTTCTCCCAAAGTTTTGGGTTTGGTTTGTTTTAAATCCTTGTTGTCATAAAACCAGATTTTTTTTTTTTTAACTTAGTTTTTGTTATGTTTTCCTTCCAAAGTGTTTTCTGAATGAAAGGTATATTGTCCACCTTCTAGAAAGCACTGAAAAGAGGGAGTTACTATATTGCTATTATAACTGGATTTTGTAATGGTGATGACTGCAAAACTCATGGGATCCTCAGACTTACTGATCCTTGATTTCCAAATCGAGAGTATTTTTGAGGCTTGTGTTTCATATTACTGAATATATGTTAAAAAAGTATGTTGGCATAAAATAAGGATTATTTTAATTTCATACCTCACAGACATTTAATTTTATTTTTTATGAGTTATGTTTTACTCTCTTTATTTGATCACTTTTATCCTCTTTTTTTCCTGTTATATATGCATTTCCTACAGTTATTTCTTTAAAATCTAGACTTAACTACCAATACAGGTATCTTAAAACTTCTACAACAGCATCCATTAGTGTTATCAATTATAAGCTTTAAATATTAGTTAATATTATGTTGTAATATCCTTTATTATATGGCATAATTCCTTTATTATGGAATGAAGGAGAGTAATAAGTGCTATATAATGTATTTCCATATTTTTGAGATGGAAATTGTTTTGTTCTGTAAAGCTTGTTTTACTGTGTTGTGAAGCGATTGGAGCCCAGTAGTGATTAATGCATATGGAATAGATGTTTTGTGAGTTTTTGGAACTTTGTTTTGGGTTTTCATGAGGTCGCAGAGAACTGAGTATTAAAAGATAGTCAGTTCCCTTCAGTTCTGTATTCGTGTACGTGCAGACTTCTGTTAGGTCAGTGGAAAAAGGCTTAGTGGGTGTTAGCATATAGTTAAGGTAGGCCATAGCTTGGTGTAGCGTGGAATTTTAAGATTTGACCATGAGGCGTATCATTCCAAAATACATTGATTTAAAAGAGAAGAGAATTCTGAATACCGTAAATGTAGTCAGTATAAAGTAATCACAATAAGAAAAATAAACTCTTCCAATAATTTCTGGATACCGTTAAAAGAATCTCTTCAAAAGTTTGTAACTGTCTGTTTCTGCTCCTACAAGGCTCAGCAATAGCTTGTTTCATGTCCTGTGTCTGTATCACGCCTTCCTCTCTCATTGTGGTTGACTGAATGTATTCTCCTACCTTTCTGGATTCCTTTGTTGTCCTCATTGGATATATTATGTGTTGGTGTTTTGTTTACTATCTGTAATTCAAACATTAAAATCATTTTTATTAAATGCAAACAAAAGCTTAGTATTTCTAGCATCAATGTTATGATTTTTATATAAATCTCTCAAATTCTGTACAGCTGTTTTTCTTTTATTAATTTAAAAAACCCCAAGTCTTAAGGAGAAATTCCAGGTAAACCCAGCCTTTAGTGACAGGCTTTCTCTTTTTTTTTACCTTATAAGATGATCATAACATTATTTTGGCATTCCTTTGTGTTACAAATATTTTTGATATTTTGAGAATTCTTCTGTAGATGGTGGTTCCCTCAGAAAGGGACATTATAATTCATGCTTGGGAAATATTAGCACAGTTTCAGTTAATTTGCTTGCCTTTGTAATTTTATCTGTATAAATTCTCTGTAAAACTCTTTAAACTACACCATCATTAGCAATATTAAGCCAGGTATGTTTATTGTTTTCTCCAATAGATATTATGTATAAATTGAAAGCTTGTTATATCAGTCTTTTGCATTTTTATTAAATGACATGGTTGTACAGCTTTTTCTTTTACGCTGCTTATAAGACTTATTAAGAAGCCAAATACATTTTATTTGTTACTGTTTTCTAATGATTGATTTCCATATAGGTGGAGAACGAACTTGTGGTGTACATGAGCTGATCTGCATTAGAAAAGGTAAGCAATGATTTGTGAAAGTGAATTTCTTAGCTTGTGAATAGTACTGGTGAGAAATCTGTTACCTAATGTTATGATATTACGCTTTCTGGATCTTAGTGTTGCATGTTTGTGTTGCAGCATCTTTTGATGCTGGCACTGTCAATGAAAAAAAGAATCAATGAAATAAAATGTGAAATTCCAAAATAAGATTTTTCACAAGGAAGAAAAATGTGCTCCTCTGATATTCACTGAGTTATATGGAAGTTGTTAATGTTCAGCTGTGAGAGGAAAAGACAAAAGCTTTGATCTATGCCTTGTCCAGATACTTGTAGCATGATTTGATTTTTAGTGGTATTAGAAAGTTGTGAGGATATTTTAAACAACTGATGTAACAGACTGGAGATCTCTGCCTGTGTTTTCCCTTATGATCCTAATGACTCAAACTTGTTTGAAAACAATTGTATCAGTCATGACACCAGTAATTGACAGAGCACGAACCAGAGCTGTGCTCAAGAGAGGGCTTTTAATTTTAAAGCTGAGCTACAATGACTGAAGTTGGAGTTTGAAGAACAGCTCGGCTGATTCGGTAACTAGATACTGTTCTAGTATTCTAGTATTCTAGTTCTGTTTTCTGTCCCTTTTGCCAGCTCTCCGCTCCTTTCTGCGGCATTGCTGTTGAATCTCTGTGTTCTCATCTGAAAGCTCATCTTAAATGAAGGAAAAAAAGAAAAAAAGGACTTGTTTCCTCAAGGATTAGTTCTTTGACTTACTCTTAGGTCAGAAGAGTCTCAGTGCTTTCAAAAGGAAAGGTGTAACAAAGTGTGGTGGGAGTGGAGGGGGGGCTGCGAGACTCTTTTGACAACAACTAAGGGTTAGGCTGGCTCAATAGTGTTGTCAAACCACGTCATCCTTCGTAGGAAGAAATCTTGTTTGGCCTCTGTATAGAGCTTAGTTTCCATTGCATTCCCTTAAAGGTTTTAGTAAAATTGTGGGGGTTTTGAAACCTTTACTTGGTACCTCTTAACATCAGAATTAAGTCTACTGGTTAAGGTGAAAAATAGATTTATGGCCATAAGTCATCTTTTCCAAATATCTATTAAAAGAATAATAGAATGTTGTGTGTGGTTTGACAGTATTGTAATTAAAAACAATTTTCTTCTTTTGAAAACTGCACTATTTAATTCTTACTTCTTTTTAATTACTTCTTTCTCATTTTGGAGGGGTGGTTACTTTTTCGTTTTTATGTTTCGCAGGGATTTTTTTTTTTTTTTTTGAGGATGTGTGTTTTTAAAAAAACATTATTGCTGTCTTTGTTTTTCCATTGATGGTTAAGTCGGTACATGCAGTGCTCTGTATTTCTTCTTTAATAGGCTCTGTCCTTCTGAATTAGGAAGCTCATTGGAAGTACAGGGATCCTACTGAAGGTTTCCTAATCTATTAATCTTGCACTATTAATTTGTCCTGCAC